>JAYMTF010002709.1:0-17279 GCA_036897485.1 Pelargonium nanum | reverse complement strand
CTTTATTGTTCTGAACCAATTGATGTCTTATATTCACCATCAATATACATACTCCTCTTTCCTTCTATTGGTTGTGATTATTTATTTGAAGGAATCTGATACCCAACAGAGACCGCTGGCAACGCCCAACATCGCTCGGCGGTGCCCAAGTCTGTGGCGCACTCTCAATGCCCACGGACGCCGTCGACTCCAGCATTGCCCGTCTTATGCCACAATCGTCATCGTTGGCCATCTTCCATAACTCTCATTTTGTTCGCCCCTGCGAGTCGCTCTGGTCACCCGCAATGACCCCACGACGATAGTGTCAAGGTACTCGGAGCCGTCCGCTCCCCAATCTCACCTTCACAAGCTTTGTCAAGCCCTTTTTCACGGCCTTGCCAAGGCTCCCCCAAGCGAGCCTCCGCCTGAGACTGAATGATACACTTAAGAAAAAATTTCACTTCCCCGTGGAGGTGGAAGACCCAAGGGCTCCCTATGAACCCCCTTGGAAGATTGAAGACTACGAGACCCAAGGGCCCTCCGCGAACCCCCTTAGAAGATCCGTCACGAAGACACACCAAAGCGAAGCTAACACAAGTTGATGACCTTACTCCAACGCGACAATCGGTAAATCAGTGTCGCTAGAAGTTGGGGGCAACTGATGCTACCCGAAAATTCATAAGTCTCAAAACGAATGATATAGCGGCACGTGGAAACTTCGACGCCACGTAAGCAGCCCGGTCCAGCTCCACGCGGTCACGCCTACCCTAAGACCCGGAATGCTTGAAAGCCATGAGTTCACTCATTTGGAGTCCCCAAACATCTCTGAGGTAAACCGAAGGAAGTGGGAACTCCCGAAAATGCAAAATGACAAAAATGACGTGGCACTGCACCAATGTCGCGACACAAGCAACGAATGTTGCGGCATGATCACTTGTCCCACCGGACAAGCGGGGCAAAATGGATCGATCTCATGGCATCCGCTTGTCCCTCTCCATGACCGGTTGTCCCTTGTCCCCCTCTATGACCACTTGTCCCTTGTCCCCTTCCATGACCAACTGTCCCTTACCAATTGTCCTTTACCAACTGTCTCTTATCTACTTCCATGACCAGCTGTCCCTTACCAGCTGTCCCTTATCAGCTTTCCCACATGACCAACTCTCCCATGTTCAGCTCTCCCATGACGCGTCTCTCGCTCTAAAGAATCAAGCATGGACAAGGTGTTCTAATATTGTTCTAAGTGTTTTCAAACACTTGGGAACCATGGAAGCTCCCTTCCTCCCTACGTGAGGCATGGCTCCCACAAAGCGCGGCCTCTCCGCAAAGCGCAACCTCTCCCACAGAGCGTAAGCTCTCCCGCGAAGCGCGGCCTCTCCTGCGAAACGCGACCCTCATTGGTGACGCGCAAGACCCCAAGAGCTTCCCATGGGGAAAGAGGCTCCCAATAGCATGATAAATACTCTAAGTATCACAAGGTCACTAATCGTGATCCCCAGATGGAAAGCCAGCTCCTCCTAAAACGCCAACTCCCCGCGGGAGAGGCACACATGTCGCGACACCAATACGTTCCAGCATCAACAGGCATGTTCCATGCCTTTCGAAGTCCGCCAGATGATCCTCCTCAACCCCAGATGACACATGACGAGCTGACACCCTTCCACAAGGTTCTAACAAGGCCAAAACCTCACCAAGGCACTTTCAAGATACTTCAAAAAGTCATCATGACATCAACACTCCCGAACTCCCATGACACTGTCCCGCGAGGCAGAGGCTCACAAGGGATTTGGCGAGCTCCCCAACACGCGAGACACGTATGGGGAACCTGTGTCTTCTCTAGTGTGCATGAGCAGCACATTCGGAGAGCAGGAACCCCAAAACCACAAATAGGCTTGATGGGCCAAAGTGGGCCAAATGGGCCTATATGGCCCTCACACTTTCCAACAACCATTCATATGCTGATATGTGGCACTGGTTGGTAAATACCTCCTCTTGGTAAGAAAGAGGGATCCATCTTCATTCTCAAATGGGTTTAATACCTTGGTGACCCTCCACTTATTGAAAACTAACCAGCCAGGTCCCCAACTAAAGAAAAAGCCATAGCAGTCCCCAACTTAACGAAAAATAGGTCACACAGGTCCCACCGTCATTTAGACTTAACGGAACCGTTAGTTAGGTAACGTGGCGCCAAGGTGACATTTTAATTTTGGTGACGTGTCGCTGATGTGGCACTTTAAAATATTTTAATATTAATTTAAATAAAATAAGACACGTGTCGTATATTGATTGATTTAAAATTTATTCAACTAAAATGAATTTAAAATTTTACCCTTCAATGTTTTATATTATTTCATTGGAACCATCTCCTTCCTTCATAGATGGTACAGGTTCTTTTGAGGCAACTCTTGACACAACACACAACCACAAAGCAAAATTCATGGCAAAATTATGAGACCCACAAGCACAAAGCAAAATTCTGAGACCCAAAGACATAAGCACAAATCAAATTTCATGGCAGATCTCGCCGGAATGAAACTCCTCCCTACCGCACCCTTGCCGGAATGCAGCTCCTCGGCGTCGTTGGTCTCCAATCGGTTTCAACATCCACCTCCTCCTCCTCACCTCCTCCCCTCTCCGCTCCTCCCTCCACCCATCTCCGCTCCGCCTCTCTCCTCCGATCTCGGCGATCACGGACCTCGTCGAACACTCTTCTCTCAGATCTGATTGTTGAGGATTGAAATTGCTCCAAGGATAGAAAGGGTGGTTGTCGTGTTTCAGAGAAGCAAAAGAAGAGAGAGAAAGAGAGATGGATTTGAGTGTAAAACTATAAAAGATTAGGGGTAAAATTGTAAATCCATATCAATTTAGTTAATTATAAACCAATCAATATGCGACACGTGTCTTATTTTATTTAAATTAATATTAAAATATTTTTAAATGCCACGTCAGCGACACGTCACCCAAATTAAAATGCCACCTTGGCGCCACGTCACCTAACTAACGGTTCTGTTAAGACAAACTAACGGAGGGACTTGTGTGACCTATTTTCCATTAAGTTGGGGACTGGTCTGGCTTTTTTTTTAGTTGGGGACCTAACTGGTCAGTTTCCAATAGGTGGGGGGTCCCCAAGGTATTAAACCCTTCTCAAATTCACTTATCTCTCTAGCTTTTCTCTCTAGAAAAGCTCTCAAGAGCATTCATGTTTCCAACAAAAACTTGCTCTTACGCCTGAGGCGTCGTCCCAAAAACACCACCTGGGTACTTCGTTCTTTGGTGTGTTGTCTTGCAGATCGCAGGACCGCGGACACTTGGACATAAGACAATTGAACTAAGACTTGAGCACTTAGGCTAGAATCTTTGCTTACGTGGACAATAAAACTTACAAGACCTAGTGTGTTTGTGTCGACCAGTTCAAACAGGCGCATCACCACGATTCACACCCAAGCCATTCTCTATCTCTTGAATTTAACATCATTGGATAAGTGTTGCTTGCTTATTTTAATATGGTTATGTATTATTGCGTGAGTAGAGTTTTAGATACAAAACAATTTCTTTTGCAGTGTAGATTCTTTTGATAGTTAACTACAGCTGAGTCCTAGTGGATTGACATCTGAATCTCACAGACATATACTGTCCTAGGGCTTGTTTGGTAAGTCTAGTGAAACTTTTGAGAATGTCTATAGGAGACAAAATGATGTAAAAGGAATAGAGAGAGAGTCTATAGAAGATTGAGGTAATGTTTGTTAAAATTGAGTTGTGAAAGGAGTTGTGAAAAGTAGTTGTGTTTGGTAAATTTTGTTGTAAAAGGTATAGTATTATTGTGGATTGACAAAAATACCCCTCAAATTTTTTTGATAATAATATAAATGAAAACAAAATTCGGCCATTGGATTAACTTTATAAAAGCATCTGAGCCATCCATTATTTTATATGAAAATGAAACATAAGCCAAGTTGAGAATTATGAAACCTAGCCTCTCTTTCCTCGTATTCTCTCTTTTGACAAAACATCATAATCAGGCAGGTATCACCTTTATGTCCGAGATGCAAAACCCAGCGGGAATCGGTAAGCCATGCAATTCTTCATTGTAATTTTGCTCGTAGTTATTGGTTGGCGGTGGGTCTTGCTAGTACGAGTGATTCAGCAGCTACGGTAGGCGAATGGCTAGGCATGGTAATTAGTCGTGGAGATCCTCAGCTTCTGATCCACTCTCTTTATCTGGTTTGGGATTTGTGGAAATTTCGCAACAGTGTGGTGTGGGAAAGGAAATGGGGTGAGGTGGCAGACTCGTTGGCTATGGTTTCTTCCATGCGTAGTGCATGGCAGCAGGCTCGTGAACGGAAGAAGTAACACATCAGATCACCGCCGGGAACCGGTGTAGTTGGGCATGGACAGAGGCGGAGTCCCCCGGAAGCTCCGTATATTAAAGTTAATACAGATGGTGTTGTTTTTTTGGAGGCAGAGAGGTCGGGCGGGGGCTGGGTGGTGCGTGACTACGCCGACACAGTCTGGGGTGGCGGTCGTGCTGGGTGGCAAGGGATTCTCAATCCTTGCTTGGCGGAGGTGCTCACTATGAAAGAAGCCTTGAGTTGGTTGAGTGATCAAGGATGGGGCAGAGTAGTGGTGGAGTCCGACGCGGTCCAGATAGTTCAAGCTTTACAGACACGGGGGGAGAATATCAGTGCCTTGGGTCTGGTTTATGAAGACATTTTGTCATTAGCTTCTCATCTTGAGAGCATCCAGTTTACTTATTCTAGTCGTATTACTAATAGAGTAGCTCACTCGTTAGCAAGGTCGTCTTTTGTTATCTCGGGACGTGAGGGGTGGTTGGGTTCGTCAGGCCCTATTCCTCTTGACGATTTGTTATCTGCTGATTTAAGTGATTAATATATAGTTTCACTTTCTCTCAAAAAAAAAAAACATGATACAAGTTCAAGTAAAAAAAATTCTCTACTCAATCATGCTAGAACCCACAACAACGGATGTAGATTAAGAGTAGACATCCTAACAACGAACTCTCTCTCAAATTATTTTACCTAAACTAATAATACATTTATTAAACTAAAAGTCTAACAATTTTTTATAAAATAAGATATGATATATTTTTTATAAATATTTTTCACTCTTACATAAAATTGCAATATTACAAAAATATATTTTTTGAATTGTATATAATTTATATTATAGTAGTTATTTAGTAACCCATGCATCACGCAGGCTTTTTGCTAGTTATATATATTCATGAGTTCATATAAATCATCTTTGACACTTAACTTTTTTTTTTCACTTAACTCATTTGAATTATAAAACATAATCAATTAAAATTAAGAAGAAAAAACAACATAAATTGTGAATGTTAGAGTAACGATAATTTATATTCAAGTTCAACATATCATCTTTGAGCTCAAAACTAAAATATTTTTTCAATTAATTTCTATTTAGACAAATGTTCATTTGTAAAAATTTCAATGAAATGATGATTAGTATCATATTGATGAAAACTATTATGTTTCATATAAAATTGATGCTACCTGAAAAAGCATAAGTCTCAAAACGAATGATATAGTGACACGTGGCGACCTCGATGCCACATAAGCAATCTGGTTCAATTCCAGAAGACTACGCTCGACCCAAGACCTATAATGCCCAAAGACAATTATTTCATTCATCCGGCGTCCCCAAACATCCCCAAGACGATCTGACGCAAGAGAAAACGCCCAAAGACCACTAAAAAACAAAACGGCGTGCCCCGGCATCGATGTTGCGGCACGAGAATCAAATGTCGCAACATGACCGAGCTTCCCGTGGGAAGTGCAGCTCAAAACGGGCGGATTCCGTGGCACGGGAACGCATGCAGTGGCATGTCCGTCTTCCCGCGGGAAGCGGGGATCAAAACAAACTGATGTTGCGACATGCATCCTCCATGTCGCGGCATGCGTGCATGACCATCTTCTCCGATGACGTGCTCCCTGTCTCGACAGACCAAACATAACCATGATGCTCTAATATTATTCTAAGTGTTCTCCATGCATCCAGGAACCATGTAAGCTCCATTTCCCACCAACACGAAGCATGAGCATACCAGGAGCGCGACCTTCAGTATTTTCCTTGCATCTGGAAACCATGAAAGCTCCATTTCCCGCCAACGCGAAACATAAACATCCCAGGGAGCGCGACCTTCCCCGGTAACGCGCTAGAATCCCAAAAGCCTTCCATAGGAAAATAGGCTCCCAAGAACATGGTAAATACACCAAGTATATCATGGTGATCTCCCGCGAAACATGACCTCTCACGAAGCACGACCTACCTGTGAAGCGCGGGCTTCCCCGCGGAATAGCGGACCAAAACGGCGTGAAGAGCGGATCAAAATGGCCCCATGTCGCGACATTGAAGCGTTCCAGCACCAACAAGCATTTTACGTGCTCTCCGGTGCTCACTAGCTGATCATCTTCAACCCAGGATGACACATGAAGAATCAACACACTTCCAAAAGTCTCTCGCAAGACAACAACATCACCAAAACACCTTCGAGGTGCTCCAAAAAAATCATCACAACATCAACACTCCTGAAATCTCAAGACACGAGGGATCATAAAGGTTTTAGCGAGCTACCTCGGAACGCGAGAGACGTACAAGGACCTGCGACACTCTTGGCATGCATGAGCAACACATCCAAAGAGCAGGAAGCCAAGTCACCAATGGGCCTAAATGGGCCTCATTTCTCAACAACCAGTCACACGTTGACATGTGGCACTGGTTGATAAAAGCATATAAATACAACCTCCTGGTAAGAAAGAGAGAACTTTCACATCCTTCATTCTCTCAAATTCATTTATCTCTCTAGCTTTCTCACTCTAGAAAAGCTCTCAGGAGCCTTCGTGTATTCTGGCAGAGACTTACTCTCACGCCTGAGGTGGTGTCTTGAAAACACCACCTCGGGTACTACGTACTTTGGTGTGTTGTTTTCGCGCAGAACACACGTTCACGACAACCAGATTACCTTGACTTGGAGCGAGAACAGAGAACATTGGACAATTAAACTTTAGACTTGAACACTAGGCAAGACACCTTTGCTTTCATGGACAAGAAGACAAACGACCCTTGTGCGTTTGCGTTGACCCAGCTCAAACAGGTGCATTAAAAATAAAATCAACACTTTATGTTGCTGGAAAGAATTTTTCATGTGAATAAATACTTAATTGTACAATAAACAACTATTACTGTTCATTATATATTTTATTATTTGTGTACAAATATATGTAATAGAGTTTAAACTTAAAATCAAAACTATAAATTACAACATTTCAAACTTGTATGTTTTTTGTTGATGAAAAATTATTATTATTATTAAGGTACATGTAAGGTAGAGAAAAAGAAAAAGAAAAATCTTACATTGGAAAAAAGAGAATACTAAAGTCCCACATTGGAAACTCATAAAAGAATGGAGTGTGATGCTACCCAAAAAATCATAAGTACATCAACAAGTTACAACACGCCACGTGGCACCCAAGCGCCCCATCATCCAAGCTCTCAGCCCCGAGACCATCTCGAAAATACAAGGTCAAAGAGATGACAAGTCCATGAAAGTCAACTCCGAGGCCGCCAGCGACGACCAATGTCGCCCGACGGCTCCCAAGGCCATTGCACATACCAAGTGCCAATGACCGACGACCAACGTCGCCTGCCGCCTGTCGGCACCCAAAGTCATTGCGCATGCCAAGTGCCAACGGTCGACAACCAACGCCGCCCGCCGCCGCCTAAAGCCACTGCGCATGCCAAGTGCCAATGGTTGACGACGGACGCCGCCCGCCGCCTGTCGATTCCCAAAAGCCATTGCGCACGCCAAGTGTCAATGGTCGACACCGAAGCCGTCAGCAACATCCAAGGTCGCCCAATCGGGCCCAAAGCCATCACGCCCGCCCAACGCCGATGGACAACGCCCAAAATCATGAGACAAACTCTCTCAAGTCAAATGCCCGAGCCAAGATGGCAACCCAAGAAGTCATAAAACGTCAAGCCAAGTCCGCCAGTGAAAACTTCAAAGCTAGTTTCAAAGCCTTGGGACACTATCCTGCGTGATAGAGGCATCCAAGATCTTCGTCGTACGCTCCTGGCTCACAGGATGACGGAAGTGGTCGGCCTCGCCTGACAAGAGTGCAACATGACAGCTTGCTAAGGCTCCAAGCCACCCAAGTGAGGTCCACTTCGATTCCAACGAATTACACGATGACACGTGACACTTTATTTGAGGTTAGTATAAATATCCCCTCCTAGTAAGAGGAGGGGATCTCTCATTCTCTCAAGAATATTTTTCTCTCTAGCTTTCTCTATCTAAACGCTCTTAGGAGCTTCGTGTTAGTCGGCCGAGATCTCATTCTCGCGCCTGAAGCGGCGTCCCGGAAACACCACCCTGGGTCATCGTTCTTTGTTGTGTTTGCCATTGCAGGTGACAGGTCGAAGGACATCGCCGACGGATCTCGCCAACGTACGACCAAGCTAGGACAGAAAACTTTGAGACTTAGAACAATTGTAACACATAGTACCTTTACATTACTACATGGAAAAGACGACAAAGATTTTAGTGTGTTTACTTTGACCCATGTCAAACAGGCGCATCAGAGTGAATAGTTCATATATAAACACCAGTACCATCTTCTCCCTTCGCCTCTCTTTGTCATACCATCGTCTCCCTCCTCTGCTCTGCTCTGGCCGGTGATGAAGCATGGCAGACCACCACAACCGCAGCCACAGCCACGTCTCCGGCGCCCTCTCTCTCTCTCTCTCGGGTCCGGCACACACAACAACGGAAATGGCTCGTGGTCGTGGTTGACCTCGCAAGCACCATCTGGTCCCGATCTGCTCACGGTTGGCCTCTGGTGACGTGAATGTGTGAGGCCTTAGCCTCTTTAGGTTTTGTTTGTCTTCGCATTCACGTTTCGTTTCTTTTACCGTTGGTTGTTTTGTTGCGTATTTTGTTCGTTTTTGCAATCTGTGTTTGTTGGCGACCCAATATATATCGACGGTGATACAACGTTTCATCAATGTTTGATCTTTATGGTTCGATTTGATATGATTTAAAAAAAAAATTAGGCAGCTTTTTTTGGGTTTTTTTGTCTGAGCAACAACAATCAGCAGTGATATGGTAGTAGCTCTTTGGTAGAGGGCAGAGTAGAAGAGACGTATGGGTTAATTGGCCTGAAAATGGGTTTGGAACTCGCTCTTTTAAAAGTGTCAATATACATATATACAAACAACGAAGACGGCTCTGCCGTGTTCAACCGTCCTCTTCTCTGATCGTGCTGCTCCAGCGATGGTCTCCTCAATTAGAGATCGACGGTGACGACGAGATGGTGCTGGCCTCTTCCATCTTCGGCGAGCTCTGGTCACGATGACGGCTCAACACTATGTATACATTATGTAATTTGAATTTGAAATTATTTAGTGATTTGAATTCGAAATTGTTTATATTGAATATGAAATTGTATGAATTTAGCTTAAAATTTGAAATTGTTTAGATTAAATGTGTCATTATATCAATTAACTGAATTGTTTGACTTTAAGTTTATAGCAATTAATTGTTTAGATTGAATGTGAAATTATACCAATTAATTGAATTCCAGAAACACTTGGAGTTTCCAGCGAAAAACTCAAATTCCGACAAGTTTTTTAAGATTCCGGCAAAGTGTTTGAATTTTCCGGCAAGAAAACTCATATTCCGGCAACAATTTGAATTTTTCGGTTGCCAGAAACTTCAAATGCTGAAGAACAATAGTGACAGTGGGCATAAATGATATTTTAAAAATAATTAGAACCATGTGCAATGCATGTGATAAGAGAGAGTATATCTCAGTTAGATTTAACTGACTGAACAGTGAAATGACAAGTTAATAGGAGATGTGTGTCGAGCTCTAAATTTCGGGGGCTATGTATTTTAAGTGAATAGTTCATAGAGGTTGTGTATAATTTTTCCTAATTTTCAATCCATATCTACTCCAATAAATTTGTGGTAGCATACATTTCATATTCTCAATGAGATCAATATCATTATCTTATCTGTTTATCAGTTGCAGTAAGTTCAGCAATTCTGACTCTTGTTCTTGTCAAGTTATCAATAAATATTTAGATATCGTTTGGTACCCCGATTCTACAAGGGAAAGTGACAAAGTCAATGAGAAAGTTCATTTTCTTGTGTTTGTGTAACATTAGTTATAGGAGAGAGAATGTAAAATAGTAATTCCTGGAATTTAAAATCACCCATAAACCCTGAAAATAGAATACCATCTTAGAGGTGGTATTTATGATTCATGATAACTTTCCTACCATTTAGATTCTTTAGTGACATTTATACCCCTTAATTTTTATTTTATTTTTTATTTTTATGTATTTATTCACAAATCTTATATTATGTTATAATTATGTCATATTTTTTGTTCGTGTAGCACTACACTATGAGAGCGACTAAGATCATCTTGCAAAAAATGTGTACTATTAGAGTACAAAAATATGTTATTATATATGTATATATTTACTGTTAGACTTTTGGATTGAAAAATAAATTTATCTCATTCGAAAGGATTGAAAAATAAATTTATCTCATTCGAAATTTACAATGTCTCGTGAAAATATGTGTAGCAAACATGATAATTGAAAAGAGTATACATGTAATTTTTCACATTTTTCCAAAGTTTTGATTTTCAGTTTATTTATTCTAAACACAATAGTTTAGATTTTTTTCACTTATACAGACATAGTATTATCAACTTTCCAGTAATCTTCATTCTAGTAATCTATATTCCCGTAATATTCACAATCCATAGTATTTTAAATTTCTCGAACCAAACAATACCTAAGTTTGGGGTAAAAAAAAAGGTGTTCTTAAGATGAGGGCGTGCTCTATATTTTCTATGTAGATATTTGTCTATGTGCTCAAATTGGGTATTTCCTTGTTCTTGACTCTTCTATTGCTAAAGTCAAAATACCAACCACAGAAATTGAATTGCACACGGCCAAAAAGAAAATAAGCCATGATTTATTGTGTAGAAGTGAATTTTAGTCTTGCTGGACTACCATCCAAATCCCATGGCTACAACACAAATGGACAACATTAAGATATAACAAGCATGAAGCTACAAGTCCTATACACCTACCAAACATATATATAAGGCTCTTTTCTCATTTAAGCTGTTACTGCTGCTGACTTCCGAAAACGTCGGTGAGTTTTCGAGGTGAATTACCCTCCACATATGGCCTCTCGGAACTTTCCGCAATAGGCCTTCCAGTGCCCCACATAGAAGTTGTCCTAGTGCTGTCATTTGGTGCTAGCAGCAGCTGGAATGTCCAACTAAGAACTTTGGGTACAAAAGCCTTGAACAAGTAGAAGACATCGTACCAGCGTGTGAACTTCACGTACGCGTCTCCTCTGCAAGCTCCCGATACAATCATCCTCGCAAACTCCTCCTCGGGTCCTCCACCAACATGTACCTAAGAGCACATCATTTCTATCCAAATCATAGCTGATCATCAAGAGGACTATATAAAAAGAGGGGTATGCCAAGTCCTTGTTTTCTTCCTAATATATGCATGTTACTAACCTATATGTGCAAGAAAGAGCATATCGCCCTTTACACTACAAAATCTTTGTATTGGAAACGGTTAAAATGAATGTGATCAACTCATTTATATATCGCGAGAACTTACTTCTCGTATATCGCGAGAACTTACTTCTCGTTCTTCCCTCCATTGCGTCTCTGCGCCCTCCTCTGGCATGAACTTGCCTCTTGTCATTTCACTCCCAATCGAACCATGTGTAGCAATTGTTATTCCAACATCATCTTTCAGTTCAAGCCTAAGTGTCTCGTAGAAGTTCACAAGAGCTGCCTTTGCAGCCTAATCATGCAAATGAGAAGGACAAAAAAGAAATAGACAAGAAATTAATGAGAAATGCAACTAACATAATTAATCATGTTCAGTTTGGTTATGAGCAATGCACTTGCACAAGGCTCACATATGGTTAGGTTGTATGAACTCACAGAATATAAGCTCAATGACGGCAAAGGTAACCAGTTCTCTACTGATGCATTGACAATGATTCGACCATTGCTCTGGCGTAGGTAAGGGAGTGCAACATATGTCGGATAAACATTTCCCCAAAAGTTAATATCCTGAGGGAGACCAAAGTGGCTTAATTAGTGTACATATGCTTCTAACAAAGATGCATGAACATGATATCAAACTTCAGTATACGAATAGTTAATGAAATATCGACATTTAGTTGTTTGTACTGATGCGACTTTAAGTTAGTACCAACAAATGTGGAAACACAGATGTGTCTGTTACTTCCTCAAAGTAGAATGTATGTCCAAGACTTGTCGCATTCACTAGATGATCCACTGAAAAATTTGAGGACAAGAAGGAATTAAAACGGATACAAAGAAATGAAAAATGTAATGAATTGTGTGATAGCCCTAATTTCATTGTAGTAGTTAGCATCTGATAAGTAATTAATTGAGGTAACGAGCATAGCTTCTAAATATTTCTCAAAGAGAAAGCAACACACTTAATTTTAAACGGAATGAGTACTAGCTACATAATTCAGTATAACTTGTCAAAAATGAAAATGAACACTTATTTGAGATGAGTAAATTTGATATAACGAACAGTACTTATTTGGAGACGAGGGGAGTAAATGAATGAGTTGGGTACATAACATACCACGGCCATATAAGAAAATAGCCTCATTTATGAATCTCCTGCATTCATCTTCCTTGACAACATCTGCTGCTATGGTTAATACATGGTTTGCACCCATTAGTCTTGCGTTCATGCTGATCCCTCGAAGTCTGTTCTCTCTTCGGGAAACTAACACGAGATTTGCCCTTCTCTTTGCATATTCATATGCAATTTGCTGGGATACATATGTTCACAGATAACAACTTGTTATACATAAGATGTGCAAGCATCAAGAACGCATGACAAATGACATGACTATCGAATTCGAAAATGTTAATAACTAAATATGCAGTCGATAAAAACACCTTTAAATACAATCCTACAGGGCTGTTAGAAGAGAAAATTGCAGCACCATGGCCTTTGTCATTGATCCTTTTAAGAAGTTTGATATAAGCAATTTAATTTGAGTTTGACAGACACACTTGAGTGAACATTTCTAATCAATTTAGTGATTATAATATGGTTGAACCAAGTAGGACTTTTCTTCGGTCTACGGACCCGACGATAAATTCCGATTTTCATGGACCAAAGACGGGTTTGGATTGAAAATGAGTGAACCGGACCATATGGACCAATTGAATTATACAAAGTTAAAGAAGAAATAGGAAAAAAGATACCCCCTCCCCTAAAATTAATGTCTTGTTTCTCTTAAATTTTTAAAATGAGTGGCCTCTTTCTTTTTTAGTAAATTAGTTACGTATGAATTGTCAATAATTACATTTAACAAATTAATTAGTATCTCTTGACACGTAAATATATCACCTTAACTAACTTCTCCTTATTCTCAAAATAGAAAGAAAGACACTTATTTTAGAAGTGAAGGAGGGAGTATATAATTAAAGTTTGAGTGAAATGTTGTACTAACAGTGATAATTTTTTTAATTGAAAAATGTATTTACTAATAGAACCGACTAAAAATAAAGAAAAATGCTATTTGTCCCAAATTTTGTACAAAACTTTGTGTACAAAATGACATGGCAGCTTATGTGGCAAACACTATTTCTTAATATTATGGCTCAACATTAAGTTTAAACGAATAATAACCCGACACATATGATATCACTACCCTCCCATGAATTTTTGGCGCGAAGCGCCCGATTTATAACACATATTGTACACTTGGCTAATTTTTATTCGTCCAATTCATCACCAATATATTTGATGTGTCATATCTACTAAATTGACACATCACTTTGTACAAAAAAGATTTGTACAAAATTTTGTACATATAGCATTACTCAAAAATAAAAACAAACTATACGGACATAATGATTTGACAATGGATTAGTGTGAATCTATTTGGTTCGGACCAGTCCATTTGGGTTCAAATTTTCAACCCGGATCCAATCATGCTCACCCCTACAACCAAGTCATAACTAAACCAAGCACACTCAAGGCAGCTATATTGTTTGGAGTCACTTCAATTTTAGAAGGCTCGAACTCGAGACCAACGAGAAAATCCAAAGAATCTCAACCGCTTGGCCTGGCATAATTTGGTACATGTTTGTCTTAACCATTCTATTATGGTCCACAAAGAGTAGTCGTAACAAAAATCTAACCTGAAATAATTGTAACCCAGCTATTCTATTTTTATTAACCACATGGACTTTTGTCATTGGCATCAACCTTATTGGGATTTCATTTGAGGAAAGGTTGCTCTTCCCAATTCCCAATTTTTAGATTTGATCTGGTCGGGATAGATTTTTCCTAATTTGGGTTTACAAGGCCTAAGTCAACCCGACCTACCATCCAGAGCTGGCAAGTAACACGACACGCGTCACGAAATTTATTAACGTGTTTGGACTCAGACATTTTGTAATCGTGCCGTGTTCGTGTTAGGCTACCAAAACACCTACGCACGATTACTCAGTCGTGATGTGACACGCACGTGGTCGAGCGAGCAGTTAATTGACAACTCTGGTGCGGGCCGGTTGGGTTTGAGTCTTAGTATGCAATATGGGTTTAATGTGGGTTCGAGTCAAAAATTGATGTGATCTATTTTGTGCAACTCGAGCCCATATTGTGTAAACCGTTAAAATTGTGCATATTCAGTATGAAAATGTCTTACAAACACGATATGAACACAAAACTCAACGTGGTCGAGCGGTTAATCCGCTTAGGCCACCGTTGTGAGGTTCCGGTTCCGGTTCCGTCAAGGTATTGACTGAGTAAGCTAGCTAAACACAAGTTAGTTAGTTAGTTAGTTAATAAAAACAAATAAAGAAAAGGGTAGAAATTACCTCTCCAATGCCAGAAGAAGCTCCGGTGATGACAACAACTTTATTTTCCATGGATTCAGAGTAGAGAGAATTGTAGAGACAGTCACAAACATTGATGAAGCTCAGAGATGGCCATGCAAAAGCAAGCATCAAGCAGCACATAGGCGGCACCATAAAATCCACCAAATACCTCAAAATATCCATTAATCATGCACCCAAAATAAAAAAAAAAAAAATAGAGTGTAGGTTGGTTTCAAAGAGATCGATCGAGTGTGTTGTTACTTGTTGCAGTTGGCAGAGAGTAGAGAGGGAATGTGGTGGAGAAGATACACGTGTCTCTGTAGGGAGCTGATGTTGTGACGAATGGAACTAAGTTTTGGAGCTTCTTGCATGCCATTAACGTTACCATTATTGTTTCTCCTTACACATGTCAACACCCTTTCATTTCTTATTTTATGCAACTTTTTCTATTGAATTCACCCTTCCACCGCTACTTATTTGAGCTTTTGTTTTAGTTTTATTGTTTCGGAGTCATGATTTTGTCGATTTATTTGAATACAGAAATTAGCTAAATAAACTCCCACTTTAAAGCCAATATTAACCACAATCATAATGGATAATTATTTACTAAAATAAAGCCTATTTTATGTAACCACTCCCTCATTCTAGCTCTACTTCACCACCATCTTGATTGCTGAAAAGTCCACTTTTAATTAAGGTTGTACAAATGATTTTTTATCACATCCTCCACACTCCCACTTGATCCAAAATCACATACACCAAGAAGCATCTCTCTTCCGGTTATCGATAAAAATATCTTTGACCAAGTTCTTACTCCATCCCAAACTTTTTATAGCATTCCTTAAAAAATACCACACTGCGATCTATATATCTGCTCCCAAAGGCATGCCAAGATATGATCCACCCTAGCCTATAACTCCGAGTTAACACTCAAAAGATAATCGATTTCGAGAAATTTACTTTTTGACCTGAAGCCTTTGCATAGTAATCCAACACATACTTCACCACAACTGCTTTTTTAAGCTGAGCCTTGATAGAAAACAACGAGTCATTCACGAAGAATATGTAGGAGATCCTAGGCGCCTGCCGAGCAATATGACGCCCCGTCAACCGACCCAACCCCATGTAATGATTAAGAAGCGCAGACATGCCCTCTGCACAAATAATAAACATGTATGGGGATAACAAATCCCATTACCTTAGGCCTCGACCTACAGACAAATACTTAGACAACTCACCATTCAGTAAAACGACGAATCATACCGATTTGATGCACATAATGATCAGCCGAACTGTCTCTCCGCAAAACCCAACAATCGAAGGATCCTCATCAGGATCACCCACTTATTTCGGTCATACGCTTTAGCCATGTCGAGCTTAAGGGCAGCCCATCCTACTCTCCCTTAAGACTTCCTCATGTAACAATGAATAACCTTGTTTGCCACACAAATGTTATTTGAGTTAATCTATCTGGAAAAAAAACGCTTTGACAAGGCAAAATATAAGCACTCCCAATAGCATGATTTAACTACTTAAAAAACATGATTTAACATGTTGGCAAGCATCTCGACAATAATCCTATCAATATCATTTCATAAAGAAATTGGATGCAATTCACCTGTCATTTTCATATTTGATTTCTTCGGAATAGAACAATTTATGTGTCATTTAACCCATTTGGGAGAGCTACTAGCATTACCTCCCACGAATCCCAATGATTTTGAAAACAATACTAGATTCAACCTATCCGGCTTCGAGAATTTATCTTGATGCATACTATCCACTGTTTGATTCACATTAGAGGGAGTATATTTCACTAGAAGAAACTCATTTAGCGAATCTAACATCTTCCTCCTCACCACTCTACACACCACATTTGGCTCACGCATCCCTACGGATTGGAACAAGTTGTGGTATGTCCCAACAAATACTCTTGCAACCCCACAATTTTAACTAATATCGCTTGAAATAATAGGTCATCACTTCAAATTAGTCTAATGAATATTTTTGTTTAGAATCAAAAACATTTTCATTAAATTCAACAATATATTAAAAAGAATCATTATTCATACAAGACTGTACACTATAAATATTTTAAAGTAGTGGGGTGGGCCCATGCCTATACGACCCACCCTTGGCTTTGCCGCTGCGCAACCCTCAATCTTTTACGCACCCTCCTTCGCGCAGTGTCACACAATTTGGAAATCAAATTTGCCCTCTTACGTCTGCTCACTGTCGAATGAAAATAATGGGTATATATGGACATACTTTTTTTGGCTTATCAAAAAAAAAAAATATGGAAAAAGGTCCAAAATAGTCACTGTCCTATCCACA
>JAYMTF010002708.1:0-17280 GCA_036897485.1 Pelargonium nanum | reverse complement strand
ACTTGGACACTTAAGCTAGACACCCTTGTTACGTGGACAAGAAGACACAACACCTCACACTCCTAGTGTGCTTCCGTTGACCGAAAGTCAAAACAGGCGCATCATAATGTTATGTTGCGTCTTATGATTATATAGTTTATAGCACAAATAAAAATTAGCGGGTGGCCCGCGATTTTGGCGTTTAGGCCCCACAACCCATGCGAGCCTTTTAGTTCTGATCCATTTGAGCTTGTGTCCCGCTTTAACAGGTCTACACATTAGCAATTCTAGTTATTTTAGTCACGAATAATGATTTTTTATTATATTTTTTGTAGCGCATATTAATTTTTAATAGACAATTAATGTTTTTTTTGCATACTTATTTAGATATTTGTAAAAGTGCGAATAATTTGATCGAATTCGTTTTTAACAATTTTTTATATTTATTTTTGTTAATCAAATAATAACAATTGGAAGAAAATGATTCTCATTCCCACACTTTGATTGATCCAAACAACATTACATGACAATGAGAATGGAAGGAATGACAATTGGAATAAGAATATTGTCTCCCATTCCCATCAAAATTATAAATTCAATCGCAACCCAAGACATCATATGTGATTGGATAAGCTGAGTGATATTTGATAAAGGTACTTAAGGCTATAATTTGTGGTTAGGGCTCAACTAGTAAGAATGTTCATCGTTCAGTCTTGTACACTTTTTGCAACATCAAACGGGGGCAAAAGATGGATTGGGCGTTATATCTTATTGATAGATTCTATACCGATCAAGTCAAGTGGAATGAGGTTTTGAATTGTACGTGGTTTTGTCATTGCAATTTTGGTTGGTCTAGGGTGGTTAGTTCCTAGCAAACAACCTTTGAATCCAGTGTCGAATTCTTGAACAATTAACCGCTCAATTGTAATATCTATGGGCATATTAAGCTACGATAAATATTATGGTGCATATTCTTTGAACAATGATGTTAATAGGAAGTTCAATAGACTGGAGAGAGAAGGCTTGCCGATTACTCATAATGATGTAGTTAATTATATGGGAGGGTTTTGACGAGGGCTCAAGCTCGAGTGCTTTTTTATGGAAGTACTTCGATTTCCGTTTCGCTCGTCTTTACAGCCTACAGATGAAACCCAATGACAAGGTTGACCGGATTGGACAAAATGTCGATATCATTCGTACTGAGAATAAGAAGCTTAGGGATGAGACCTTGTAATAGATAGACTGTATGGAGAATGACATCCAGGAAATAAAATGCGCATCAAGTCACTTTGATACACACATGTATGAGTACGAAAAAGTGTATGAGAACTTATTCTGAATGCAACAGTCCCTCAAGGAATAACAGGAAGATGTACTCAGACGACAACTTAATGTCAAAAGAGACCTTGCTCAGTGCATCCCCGAGCTAGGCTTTGGCCATCCCCCGACCCCGATGCACAATAGTGAATGACCCCTAGGGCCTTCTAGCTTTACCGCAAAGTTCTTGTTTTGTAGGAAATGAGGACACTGCCAATTTCAGTGTGGGGGTCCTTTTGTCATGTGAGTGTGATTTTTTCACACACATTCTGACGATAAAAACACTTCAAGAATGTTGAACAATGGATCACTTGAGTTGTTTTGGAACTTTGGTTTGTTGATTATTCTCAGAAATGTTCTATACTTCATGAGAATGTATCATTGGTCTTGTGTTGTTCTTGAAATATTATTTGACTTAGAGGAATTACTTAGGAATTTTCTTGAGGCGAAACTAGAAGATATTGGACATTAAAAAGATGACTGAGGCCATATTTGTTACGATTGAGTCTATATGTAGGCTACATTGCATGTTATCATCATTAGTACCTTTATTTGAGCCTTAGTCTTTTCTTGGATTTTAACTCACATTACATGCCTTATGCTTTTTTCTTTGTATTTCCCAGATATATTTGAACCCTTAAAAAGTTGAGATTCTTGTGAAATATTTAATTTGGGGTGAAAATTTGAGAATAAAAAAAAATGAGAAAAGGGATTTGTGAGAAAAATCAAAGAGCTAGAGATGTACTGTTTATGATAACGATGTGTAGTGGGAAGCAAAATAAAAATAAAAATAAAGCTTCCCATTAAGTTGTAGGAGCTGGTTCAAATGTGGTACAAAAAGTGGTGAGTTTGCATGAGGAAAGTGAATTGGGCATTTGTAATGATAGGTTCAACTGGTAAAAGTGCAAAATTGTAAGCTTAAAGCTCATGTGAGGTTTTAGCTTCTTTTCTTTATCTGAGTATCTGACCATACCCAAACTCTAGTCTTACATTATAAGCCTTAATGTCGTTGATCTAATTTTCCAATAAAAAAAAACTCATACAATTCCATGTCGTTGATCTAATTTTCCAATAAAAAAAAACTCTATTTTATATGAGATGGAGCTGAGAAAATTAGGCACAAGTCTAATATTGGTTTTCTTCTCTCCAAGTCCGTGCTATTTACCTAATGTTATTTTTATCTGAACACTAAAACAGTATAAATACATATAGACGTTAATCACCTCCAGGTTTGCTTCTCCTTTGTTTTTTTTTATAAGCAAGCGGTACTTTATATTATTAATCACCCGAAAGAAAAAATACAAAGTACAAGAGCGAGCCAAAAAGGCGATTAAACTAAAGCCAAAAAAGAGTCCTATGTCACACATCCAATGGGAAAGCTATGGATGAAACATTCAGTAAACAGGGTAGCACAGAGTAGCTCAAACATTGAACTCTAAGCAGCGAATCAGGCGAGGACAAATACCGATCCTCGAAGACAAAACCCTTCCGGCCTAGCCAGATGACCCACATGACAATCGGGCAAAGTCCGGACCAAACCTTACGCACCCGAGCTGGGCCAATGATGATAGACGACCAAGAGGCCATGCATTAAGCCGTAGAAGTTCTACGGCATGGCAGCATAGCCCGACCACCAACCGAACACTCCGGACCAAACCCGATGCGACCATTCACAATGTAACAAAAGATGGGAACAATTCTCGACATGAGTGTCACAAAGTCTGCATATGATGGAGCAAGAAGCGGGAAGGACGCTTCGGGCACGAAGAAACGAGTAGCACGGAATACTCTCGAGAGTCGCCAACCATGCAAAGGTTTGTATTTTCGGTGGAATACCAGCCTTCCATATTAGCTTAGAGCAAGCAAAGCGCATATTCGGAGTCCGGGAGTATAAGAAGGAGTAAACTGATTTGGTCGTGAACCGAACCGATTTAGAGCCTAACCAGAGCAACCTGTCCGGGATTGAGGGGCGCAGCCGGACCCCAGCCCTTGCCACGTTCAGAAGAGAAAGGTTCTCGGCTTCCCAACCGCGCGGAGCTCGACGCAGACATAGAGACGCCACCGTGCACGGCCTAAAGCTGAGAGCAGCCGCCACTGTGATCGATTTACAGGTGCTTAGAGAGAACAAGCGAGAATATAATCTGCAAAGAGGCGAATCGAGAAGCCAAATGTCAAGCCAGAATTTAATAGCTCGACCATCACCCATAACCCACCGGAATTTACCATGCCCAATGATGTCTGTGAAGCCCGAGAGATGTTGAAGGAGCAGTAAATTTTTCACAACCGGAGATGGGTTTGCCGGGGAGAGATCCTGAAGGTTCCTAGTAGACACCTCCCATCCATACTTCGCACACAAAAGTCACATCCAAAGAGATTCTGGTTGACTCGCGACACGCCACCGCTATTTAGACAATAAGCTTATATTAGCAAGTTCCGATTGTCGAATGCCTAAACCCCCATGAATGTGAGCCTTGGAAACGAGCGACCAATTAACCTTGCATAAACCCCTCCTTGAAGCGTCATTCGACCACAAAAACCTGCGTTCGAGTTGCTCGAGAGTATTGACAACAGCCTTGGGGGCCCGGAATAAGGACATGTAGTACATGGGCAAAGAGGTCATAGCCGAACGAATGAGTGTGATGCGACCTCCAAAAGAGATGTACTTGGTCTGCTATAAAGCAAGCTGACTTCGGAACCGATCAATAATTCCGGACCAAGAGGAGATTCTCCTTGGGTTTGCGCCCAATTTAAAGCCTATATAAGTGACAGGCAGCGAAACTACACCACGGCCCAGGTCCGCAGCAAGAGAGGAGAAGTGATCCGGACTAATGTTCAGGCCAATTAATTTTGATTTACCAAAATTGATTTCGAGTCTCGAGACCAGCTCAAAACTGTTGAGCACCAACTTGATAAATAAGATAGAATCAGATGAGTCCATGATATCCAAAAAGAGCATTGTATCGTCCGCAAATTGGAGGTGCAAAACCGAGATCGACCCAACACGTGTTCCTTTGATCCAAGAATTGAACTCAGCTCGAGCTAAAAGCAAGTGGAGAGCCTCTCCAGCGATTATAAATAAAAAAAAGGGATAGTGGACACCCTTGTTTGACCCCTTGTGATGACCAAAAATCCCGAGAAGGCGAGTCATTAACCAAAACTGAAATCGAAGATGCGAGACACCTCTTAATCCAAAGCCTGAACCTGAACCCGAAACCCATAGAGCCCAGACATTGATTGATAAAATCCCAGTCGAGTCTGTCAAAAGCTTGCATAAAGTCAAGTTTTAGGACCACTGTCGGCTGTTTAGTAAGTTTCGCATGGTGAATGAGCTCCCCCGCTATCAAAATGCTATCAAGAATCTTACGGTCCTGGATAAATACACTCTGAACATCACTAATAAGATACCCAATATGCGGCTTTAAGCGACGAGCAATCATTTTAGTGATGATTTTGTAAGGGCCCGATACCAAGTTGATCGGTCTATAATCAATTAGACCCTAAGGCGATGCATTTTTTGGAATCAAGACGAGGAACGTTGAGTTAAGGCCCTTCCCGAACCTCCCATTTGTGTAAAAACTCTGAGCGAAGGCGAGGAGGTCTAGTTTAATTATGTCCCAACATATTTGAAAGAAATGCATGGTAAGACCATCCGGTCCCAGGGTGCGATTACCATCACAATTAAACACGGCCAAGTGTAACCCTTTAATAGTGAAGGGCGACTCGAGTTCTGCCTTTGCCGAATCATATAGCGTGCGAAGCTCTGTGCACGGAAAGACAGGGAGGTCCTTAACTGAGGTCACTAGCTGGTCCATGGAAAAGCTTCGAGCAACCTCCTTAACCTCATCCGGATTAGAGACCTAACTACCTGAATGCATCACCCCTGTTAAACGATTCTGCGCCTGCCGAATGGACGTTGTGCGATGAAAGAAATTGGTATTCTTATCACCCTCCCGAATCCATTTGTGCCTCGACTTTTTCCTCTATAGTGATGACAGATCCTTAGTCCGGGAATGAAGATCACTGATTAAAGTTGCCCGATGCTCGGATTCCGCCACCGTGAGTGGCCTTGTCTCCCCCAGTAGGTCCAGCTGTTTGATCGAGTCCTCAATATCGCGGACTGTTGTCTCAAGGAACCCGAAAAGATCTCTATTCCAACGCTTAAGAAGAGCTTTAAGCATGTTCAGTTTACTCCATAAACGGTAGCAAGGCTGTCCGGAAACCGAATAGAAGTTCCATGGCTCGCGAACCGTCCCAAGAAATGAGGCATGATTCGTCCAGCAGTTAATGAAATGAAATGGTTTTGGACCCTAGTTAACCAATTGAATTGTTAACCATAGCAGACAATGATCCGAACATCCGCGAGGTAAACCTTATTGATTCAGCAAGTGTAGAGAAGAAGGCCAACACGAAGATACAAGAACCCTGACAATGTGACTAGCAAATGAAGATGGACTGTACCAAGTGTAGAGGCGGCCACGTAATAGGAGGTCGACAAGAAGAGAATCATCAATGAAGGCATTGAAGGCCTCCAAACTAGCATAATCAACTAGGCCAGAGGATCGTTCACCTGGACTACAAACGCTATTAAAATCCCCAATAACCATGCACGGTAAAGGAGAGTCTTGAATGGGAACCCAAAGTCTATCCCAAAGTGCCAATTTCTCACTAGCTTGTTGCAGAGCATAAATATTCACTAGAAAGCAGGAGCAATCAAACAATGACCAAAACCCATACAGAATGATGAAATTCTGCTCAATAAAACTATGTTGAAGCGTAAAATATGACTATCCCATAGACAAATGAGACCCCCAGATCGACCTGACGATGGAGAAAAACAAAAACGGATGCCCGACTGATTCCAAATGCTCCTGCAATCAAAAGACGTGAAGGCCTGCACCTTACTCTCTTGAAGAAACACTATGTTCGGCCTGTTGGAACGAATGAGAGATTTTAAGCGATCTGTCTTATGAGGCGCCGCACAACCCCGGATATTTCACGAAAGGAGGCTCATTCGTGGTGCGGCAATAATTCAGGTTGGAGGTTGATCAGGCTCCGAAATGCGAAGCCGATCTAGTAAATTAGATTCTGGTCCCTTAGCTGTGATAATGAGTTCTTTGCAAAACCCCCCAAAGGAACTCAATGGGGTTTAAGGGCTGTTGATCGGCAATTGCACGCTTAATGCGTGGTAATGTGGCTGGCATGGGCGGGGATCGGAGCATCAAGCGGCCGAGGCGTGGTGACGACTTACGATCTGTGGGACGTTTGTCTGAGATGGTGACTTCCGAGGAGCGAGGGGAGACAGCCTGAGAAGTGACGATTGGCGGAAGTGATGCGCGATCAGGGATCAAGGTTGCATTGTGATCGACGATAGGGTTAAGCTGCATGGGATTTAATGACATCATTGGAGTCTGATGGGCCCACATCCAAATTAACCGGCCTGATGGAGGACAGGTTCTGGTCCTAATGAGGCGATGTGAAACAAGCTAGTTCAACTCCCAAAGCGAGGTGAGCTGCAGTTCTCGACTCTACCTTCCCGGACTCGACGAAGTTGAAATCCCCGGATTAACAACTTGTTGTGGGTCATTAACCAGTTGAGGCAGGGGACCAATCTCATACTCCAAGCATTTAGCCACAGCAATCGCAAACTCAGATATTCCCACACTGACTTGCAAAGTCTAAGAAAAGTTCGTTAAAATTTCAGTATGAACCATATTATTTCTTCTTTGTTTGATTCTATTTCATACCCGATCAATCATATTATTTCTTATATTACACACGAGTTTTTTTTTTTTTTGAGTAGATATTACACACGAGTTTATGTTTCAAGCATTATAAGATATATGTATTAATCTTAGTGGACCTATTTAGATAAGACACTATTTTTTTCGTGTACAATTTTTTTTAGTTTTGGTAACAAAAATTTAAATTCAGTCGTATAAAAAAATATGTTTTTTTTTTAATAAAAAAAGTTCATTAGGAGCTAGCCTAATTTTTATTTTAGTGCAGGGCCTCCAAAATGATTGGGACGGCCCTATTCCCGCCAACATTTGCGACTACCCTGTCGTACATCCGTAGAAGATTTCCGACGACATGATTCTATCTTAATTTATGTTGTCAATCTATGACATTTGAAAGTTATCGTAAGCGTCGGTCGCAAAATGAAGATTTTCTTGTAGTGATATTTTAATTAATGCAAACAATATTACGTAGATATGATAAGGAGAATGAAAGGAATGTCAATGGAAATGCTGGTACCTATCAAAATTTCAATACACATGCAGCCTTGTATGTTTTGTTTTTAATTAATGCATCAATGATAAAAAATTTAATTAGTAAAAAATATCAAATTTATTTAATTATACTTAAACAATATATTTTATTAATCTAGTCTTTGCTCATCTATCATATGACTATATGACATCAAACATTGAAATGCACACCTCTAATAATGTTATTCGCCTAGACTAAGATTATTTTATTGTAACACAATACTTTATTAAATAGTATCACTTATTTGAATGTCTAATTGCTTAAGAATCATTTTAGTTAGTGAAATATTTTAATATTTTTGACAACTTATTTTAAGGAAATTAACCTTGGTATCGAATTTTGATTTTCAAATCTTGTTCAGCTGAACTGTGTACTCTGATAAATAAATGAAAGTAGGTAGCTGATTAGTTATGAGTATTATTTTTATTTATTTTTCGCAGGATAAGACTACATTTTTCGTTACTAATAGATTATTTTTATACATTAGAAAATAGATTATTATATTTAATCTTTAAAGATAAAGTTGTTGTTGTAATATTCGTGTCTATCACCATCTGCGTTCAATGGTCAACTAAACTGTTTGTAGAATGTCCATTATATATATAATTGAAGAAGAACAAAGGGAACAATCAACAATGTAGACACTCGTAGCTTATCCGGTGCATGGTTGCCTCTTCTAGCTTCCTACCTTCATTTATAGGTAGAGTTTTATGGAATTTCAATCCAATTAATTTGAAAATAGGGGTCATTACATTAAACATTGGCTAAATTCAAAGAGGCATCAAATAGGGTGGGCAAGTGTGATTTAAACACACTACTTTATAAATATAAATATATATAGAGAGAGAGGAGTATAAGCAAAAAAAATTAATTGGTTTAGGTTAAACCAACACTATTGACACCTCATTACAATTCTGGATCCGGGACGTGAGTTAAAAAAAAAAAATTTGGATATGGACGGATCGATCCACACCCACTATAAGAAAAAGCTTTATCTGTTACGAAATTAGCTACGGTCTAAAAACCGTCGTTGATCAGAGATAGTAACAACGGCCATACCGTCATTGATTTAAGCGGGAACAATGGCACCAATTTTTTCCAGCGTGAAAACCTCAGCGACAGGAAAATCGTCGTTTATTTTAGTCGTTTTTCATCATTGACAGTTTTGCCCCGTTGCTGATTCCGTAGCCGGTGTATTAGTTGGGACGATGTTGTCCGCCTTTAGGGATTTTGGATGAGCAACGGATGGCCCGTCGTTGACCACAAATTTATTGGGGCGGATATGAGTGATATTTTAATGAGCTGTCATTTCCTCATTAATTTGAGTTAACCTAAGCTAAAATAAGTTTGACTCATATTCGTTTCTTCAGTTAAAGAAAAACCTTAATTAATCTAAAATGTGTTTTACTTGCCACCTTCCTACCAAACAAACAATTCAGCATTAAAGATCTCGAAAAATTCAAATATTTTTTCGGTATAGAGGTAAGATGCTCACCATATGAGATCCCGGTCACCCAACGAAAATACACTTTTGATATCCTAGTAGATAGTGGCCTCACGACTTGTAAACCAGCTCCATATCCTCTACCACAACATCATCATTTTTCACTTGATGATGGGCCACCTTTTGATGATTTCAGGCAATATTATCGGTGTCTCGTCAGACGGTTGCTTTACCTCACTATCACTCGTCTCGATATCAGCTATGGAGTTTCTTTCTTCTGTTGAGGCAAAGTATCGAACTATGGCTTATACGATTAGCAAAATTGTTTGGTTACGCCGACCGCTACAAGATTTACATGTTTCGCATCATGCACCAAGTTCATTATTTTGTGATAATTAAGTTGTCTTCCACATTGCCCCCGATCCTATTGTCATGAACAAACTAATTTGTCACTTCTTTCAGGAGCAATTGCAAAAGTCTAACCTCGTTACTAATTTTGTAATTAATTGTTACCTTTTCCTTAGGTTTGGTTGTTCACTATCATTTATATTTGAGGTCTTGTATCAATTTAAATCAAGTTCCAACTTTTCATAAGATGTTGTTGGTATGTCTGAAAAAATACGAGCCAGTCTTTCGTAAGAATAATTGTAAAATTAAATATATGGACATATTTTGTAAGGAAAAAAAAACATCCTCTACTATAACATTAATAAGTGAAAAAGAAATGGTAGGGCAACCTGTGGAAGAAAAAAATGGAAAGGATTAATTTGACTGATTGAACAAGTGATAATCTATGTTATCCATTTCAAAATCTCAGTTGGAATATATGATACGATATGTATAATTATAGAATTCCATGATGCTCCATGCATTGAGTTGGTACATATGCTTAAACTATATTAGTGTCCCAAAAGCTAACCACAGGAATATAGCTATGAAACTGCCCCCCAACCGAAGGCCATGACACCTACAAATTAATACATCTTAATTTATATCAAACTGCAGCTGGAACTCTTGAAACTATTATTATTCCACCCACATGTATACTTAATACTTTTCTTGTAGACACCAAACTTGCCAAACTTAATTCTTCAAACCAATACTTATTTTTGCTACTATAACCTATAGTTTTCAAACCAATAATTTCAATAGTCTCCAACAACCCTGCCGCCCTTTATTTGCTACAATTCCTTTTGTAAGAAGCATAACTTCATTTTTGTTTTAACTAATCATGAGATTTTCGGAGAGGACACACAATTAATCAGCACGAGATTAGCACTTTAAAGGTATAACACACTTAGACTAATTCTCATTTGAGCAATGATTGTAAACCCATAAGGGCAACAAATCTCTCCCTACTAAACGCAGTAGCATTCTCTTAGTCTGGAACTCGATACCTCAAGTTAAGCTGAAACAACCCCTTACCTGTTGACTCAACGCTTGATGATACATGAGGCATAACTTCATTGCGTAAAACTTAATCCACAAAAACAAACAAGGAACTTAGAAACATAAATAATTGAAATTAAGTTTACAAAAACATAAGATTGTAAAAATTAAACATGAGGATATAAGTTTGCTAGTTGGGTTTTTTATGTCACCTATAAGACACGTGGTAATGGTGTTCGCTGTTTTTATTGAAGTACATTAAATGGCACTCACTATATCTGCATGCATGTATGCACGTAAATGTGAATATTATGATGTATATAATAATAGTAGTAAAAAGAGAAATTTATTTTAAAACCTCATAAAGTCTTATACTAGAAAGCAACTTGAGTGTTATATATTCTTGTACATTGTTCACAAGTAGACTTTGATTTCCTCTTGGCTTTTAGCTTTGAAACTGAACATTTGACCAATGCCTGCACCCAATAATTCATTCATTAATTTTAATAGTTATATTATACTTATATTAGGTTTATCTTTTGTGTGTTGGCGTATCACGTATGCGATGGAACCAATAGATATTCCAAAACAAAATTAAAATAAATAAATTGTGTAATTAATTCATCTAGGAGAATATATTATTACCCCTACATGGGTTAGAATATAAAATAAATTAGAATATAAGGGTCATAACAAATAAATTTTGAGGCTATGAGGTAAAATCAAAATTTTGTCAAGTCCACAAAGATGAATCATGTAACTCATAAATAATGACGTGACATTTTGCTGACAGGATGATTGTTTATCTATTATACAGGGTTACATGTGAGAATAATAAAAAATTATAGTCTAGAGTTTAGAATAAACAAGATTTGAGGACATGAGGTCAAGTCCAAGTGAAGCAAAATCATTTAATCCATATTGTATATATATTTTTATTTTTATTTTCATCTCATAAACACGTGTTGTAAAAATTTAAAGATACTAATAAGGATACTGTTTTTTTTTATTAGAACACAAAAACTAATAATTTATTACTTCAAATTGGACAATAACAAAGACGATGTAGAACTAGGAGCTAGAAAATCAAATCACCCATACACGTATGATAAAAAGACTGAAGACAAAACTAACTTGTGGGTCTCTCGGTTCGCAGACCAACCCAAAAATAAAAAAATTGACATGAGCCATAATGGATAAAGCATCTTGAATAATAAAATCGCAAAGGCACTAAAAATTCTCTCTATCAGCCTGAATAATCAAGTTGAAGGCACTGGAATCCTCCCCTCCAGCCTGAAGAGCACGAACAACTGACAACGGTTGCACTTGAAGTTCAAATCAACCACGTCGAGTGCTCTGCCAACCGCCCCTCGCCACCATCGTGTATGCCATATGATTCGACACAATTTCGAAGGCTGATCTGATGACTCTAACAAAATCACACTTTCCAATCCACATTCTCCTTCTCTGCAACCACCTCATGCTACCTTGTGCGCACACTAATAAGAAAAACATACCGCGAATCTACGCTGCCATTTTGCCAATCCTAACAAAACCTTAATTTTCTAAAAAAGCATGAGCTCGCTATCTTAACGATAGAGACCGCAATTTTCTATGCAAATTCAAGAGACTGTCGCCGCTCTAAAATCAAGAGCAATTGTAACCAAATAAAAATTCTAACCGACTCTCAAAATGACAGAGAAAAAGAGAGGCACAAATTGCTAAAATTTTAAAAGATCCATCAAGTATAAACAGCCAGTAAGGACACTATTAGTAATTCCTATGACTAAATTTCTAAAAATAAAAACAAAAATATTTATTTTAAAACAAAATACTAAAATAGTAGAAATATAGGGTACTCATTTCAAGACAATAAATATTATAATTAAGTTTATATGAAAAATATGCTCACAGTATTTTTTTTTTTAGGAAAAAAATGCTCATAGTAAATTTATGGGGATATTGCATTTTGCTACTTTGCATTACGCATAGCTTGCACACAAAAACTAACTATACAAACTTTTAATATATTTTTTTCGTAATAGCCATGCTAGTATTTTGTACGATAAAAACAAAGGGTAATGTCAAATACACTATATGAACTATTCCTCAAAATCGCATGTATCTCTTAAACTATTTTTCAAATCAGGTACCCACAAAAGTTGAAAATTTGCTATACGTCAGTTAGTTTTAACGGATTTAAAATTTTTTCCCAATAATGCTCATTATACCCCTATGTTTATTGTGTTCTTCGTGTTGTTCTTGATGTTCTTCACATGTTTTTTATTTTCATAAACAAAATACACAAATTTGAATTCCAAAAATAACAAGATCATAACATTTTAATTCACTTACAATTCCAAACTCTTAGAAATGGTCGGGTTACTTTTTATAACATGCTTCTTGGACATCTGTGGGAATGGGCGTCCACGTGAATGAGTTTCGGCGGGAAGGGACATCTCCAGTTTTCAAACTCCGCAGGAATAGACATATGCAGTCTTTGAACTCCGTGAGAACGGACATCTGCGGTCTTCAAACTCCACGGGAACGGACATCTACGTGTTCAAACGCTGCAGGAACGTATCCGCGGTCTTCAAACTCCGTGGGAATGACTATTGAAATCTCCTTGATCTTTTTACATGTTGCTTTGACATTGATTTTTCTTTCTAAGATTTTCTCTTTTGAATAAGTTTGGCATAGCCCCCAAAACTTTTGGATGACGGAGGTCAGGTTTAGGCATAGCCGATCATGCTATCAGGCATGTCGACCGAATCTAGTACAAAGTTGGTTTGTGCTTTCGGGCACGACGACCAAACTTTGGGCGGAGCCGATCATGCTTTTAGGCATAAGATCAATCCTTGAGAGGAGTTAGTTCGTGTTTTTGGGCACGACGACCAAACTTTGGGCGGCGCCGATCATGTTTTCAAGCATTGCAATGGTTCCTTGGGAGGAGTTGGTTCTTGCTTTTGGGGAACGACGACCAAACCTTGGGCGGCTCCGATCATGTTTTCAAGCATAGCGATCGTTCATTGGGAGGAGGTTGTTCATGCTTTTGGGCACGAGAACCAATCCTTAGGCGAAACTGATCATACTTTCAGGCATAATGATCGTTCCTTGGGAGGAGTTGGTTCGTGCTTTAAGGCACGACGACCAAACCTGGGGCGTGATCGATCATGCTTTCAAGCTTAGCGATCGTTCTTTGGGAAGAGTTGGTTCGTTCTTTCGGACACACGAACAAACCTTGGGAAAAGTTGATCATGCTTTCTAGCTAGCATATCGATCGTTCATTGAGCGGAGTTGGTTTGTGCTTTCAGGCAAGATGACCAAACCTTGGGTGGACCCGATCATGCTTTTAGGCATATCAATCATTCATTTGGTGGATTTGGTTCGTGCTTTCGGGCACGACAACCAAACCTTGGGCGGAGTTGATTCATGCTTTCAGGAATGAAGACCAATCCTTGGTTACATATAAGTGTTGCAAAAGAAAATAAACTTCATTTATTGGCTAGCTATTACAATAAAGGGTTACAAAAGATTTCTCCGTCTGAGGTACATTTTTTTATACAGCCTTGAATTGCTCGAATTCTCCCTACTTGAACTTCTTTTCCACAAAATCCTTAAGTAGTGTCAATCATCGATGTCATGCCCCTTTCCATTGTTGAGTTTGCACTATAGGTTCTCGTGGTTGCCCTTTTTCTTTCCATACGCCAATTCAGTGGGGCGGCAAAATTCGTCCAACTGTAGGTCTCCGAAGCCTTTTTGGCCTTGTTCACATTAGGAGCATGGCTTTCACTACCATTTTTCATTGTACCGGCGCCACGTTGGATCTTTTGAGCATGTCTTCGGCCCCAACGTAGCTTTGAGCGAGGGCAAGCATTTCTTCCCAAGTATTGAGTTGCTCGATTGCGAACACAACATGAAGGAGCAGGGACTTGAGTCTCCCCTGGAAAGCCATCATCTCGTCCGTGACAGCGTGACATTCATATACTTCTTTGCAAAACCGTTCCACAAATACGACTTAGGACTCATTCTCCTTTTGTTTGATGTGAATGAATTTCATCTTGGGCTTCAATGCCTTGCCCGCACATCATCGCAACGACGTCACAATTTTCCCCCGCCTAAGATGACATGGCTTCCCAATCCAACTTTTGCGCTGCAATCAAAACTGCGACGTCGTGACGTCACAAAATTGCCTTCACAATATATGTAAATTCTTGTAATAGGTCTTCATACCCCCACAAGCCCTTTTACGTCTCTTCTTGATGACTTTCTATGGCCTCAGTTCTGCAACCCTCTTTGGATCTCCTCTGTTTGATCCTTTGTTAACTCGCCTCGCGGGCCTCTCTAGGTCTCCTATCAATGACCCTCTATCATCTCGCCCCATGAGTCAACTTCAAGTCACCTGCAATGACCAGACTTATTTCTTCACTAGTGATTCACCTCTAAATCACCTTAACAAGCTCCTCTTGTGAACTCCAAAATAATTTTTTTTGTATGATATCAATAAATGAGTGATACCCTTTCATTGGTCCTACTATAAAATCTCGTCTCAATGAGCTCTTCAAGGTTCTTCATCGTGACCCTCTTAAAAGGCTCCATCAAATGACCTAATACATTTCACACTTACAAAAAATAATTGCTCCCTCATAAAACTAAAAGACCAATGTGGGTCTTAGATTCCTTATTAGAACACCACCCTACAACAATATCAGGAAGATGGAAGAACTCCTAATAATATCTTTTAGAAGATGAGATAGTACAAAGAGACAAAACTCTCATGCTACACTAATAAAATAAAAATTTCTCAGATTGGAGTGGAGGAACTTACACTACCTAGTTTTTAATAAGTTAAATTAGACCCTCGGAGATTAAAACGTGTATCAAAGACCCACTTCATTCCAAGAAGCTAAACCACGAAGTTTGCTCACCATGCTAGCTCACCAAATTCTCTATCCGCGGAAGATGTTGGATTTTTGTAGCATCATTACGTCTGTCGTGTCATTTCACGCTCTCTAATCCTCGCTCATGCTCACTCACCAAGCTATTGCTCGTGAAAGACCTTGAATTGTCGTTGCATAACTAGAATCCCCCGCACATAGTCACCACGCTCTCGCTTTGTGGAATACCTGAGTTTGTCGTGCATCCCATATTTCCATGTTATTTCCACTCTCAATCATTGTTCTTGATCCACAAAATTAGAGGCCCATGATTGTCGTGTCGCCTTTAAGCCTGCTACGACATCTATCCTGCTCTATCAGTCCTATCTCGTCCACATGTTTCTCCCTTCCACATAGCCTAATAGTATGCTTATCGCTCTCATGTAGACAGAAAGGATAGGGGAACATATTCTTTACATTGAGAAATTTCACTCTACTCTTTTTTTTAATTAAACCTCTCTCTAAAACTAATCATCTCTAATTAGGTATTGTTCGAATTCTCTGATGGTAGATTTTTACTTTTTTGCTTGAGGCGGTTTCTCGGATATGTACTCATATTTTCTGGTATAACAATGTGCTACTTTTTGCAGGTTCCAAGAACACATACAAAGGACCGTGCCCTCCAACTCCTGCCTCCAAGACTAAAAATTTTACCTTTCAGCTATCCAACCTACATGTGTAAGACTCACAACTTAGACAAAATTTTCAAGCAACTCTTCTAACACGTGGGCAATAACATAATAGTGTGCCCGATTGACTAGATCAAATTGATGTATCAAAAACTAGTTACTAAATCAATCTTCGTTTTTGTTTTTCATCATCAAAGAAAAATAGTATTAATATTAAAAAGTATGAAGAATGATCAAGAAAAGGAACTGAATAACTATTATAGGTTCAAAGTAGATAAGTACCAAAGTAGTTGACGTAAACTAATTTTATATAATGTCTAATGCATGCTCATAGTCATGCCGCACCAAAATATAATGAGAAAGTCACGTAGTAACTTAAGAGCAAGGGCTCAAGACTTTAGTAGAAATGTCTGCCCATAGAATAGAATCCACCTTGTACACGCGTTTTTGTTCGCACCTTCCTATCATTTCCCTCTAGTCAACCACACAAAATAATGTCCAAAATGATAGACTAACATTATTATAAATATTTATATGACAATTTGTCATTAGTTTTTATTCGTAGAAAGAATAATAAATCATACATACTATTCTAAACATAATAAAGAAAATTTTACGTGAATATATAATATATTTATAATTTCTCAATTTATATCCTAGTACATGTCAATCTAGCAATATGGCATATGAAAAATTGACCAAATTTACTTTAAGAAAGTGACCCATAAAACAAGATATTAACATTTGAAAATTATTCCATCTCTTACGTAAATTATTGATGATATTATCCTATATTTTTTATCAGCATGCGTACCAACCGAGTAAGACCTCAAGAGAAGCAAAACATGACATTATTTAACGGTTAATAATATTATCAATAGTAAAGAAGCATAACACAAATAAATGGGGAAAGAAAAAAGAAGAGGAGAAATATACCTGCAGCATGATGTGAGCCAACCGACAAAAGTTGCTACAGCCAGTGGCGGATCCATAATTTAATTTTAGTGGGGTACAATTTTGTTAGTAAAATAAAATTAATAAAAATATACTATAGAAATTGCTTCAAATATATTTTTAATTGTTTCTACTGTATATATAGCATGTTTTGGTTTGTCGACATCAACTTTTGATTTAATATACATGTCATATTACATATAAGAGAATAATATATACATGTTCTAATCGATTTGTTTTATGACGTCATAAAAGTACTATAAATTCACACTTCTAATATGATAAAAAAATTGTTATTAAAAATACAAACTAGTAATCACTATTTTTTTTTTTTTTTTGAAGGAAACGTAAATAACTTTAT
>JAYMTF010002707.1:0-17280 GCA_036897485.1 Pelargonium nanum | reverse complement strand
TTCTTTAATGTGAATAGAAATGATATTTCAACAATTAATGTGTAATATTATTATTGACTTTTACTTATGTATTTTATTTTATTTTTAAATTATTGTGAAGTTAAGCTCAGTAAACACAACTTTTTTCTTCCATAGATAATAAGATAAGAGTTTGAAGGTTACTATTTGTCATATCACACAAAACATAAATCAAAGGTGAGCATTATCTCCTCAAATCACTCAATCTTTGAAAACATTTAGATTTTGAAATTGGTTTGGTTGTGTCATATCCTTTTCTACTTAACAATAATTATAATTTGAATTTTGAAGCTTCACTATCTCATAACTCATTCAAGCATGACATTCTATTGACTTAAAAGAACCATACACTACTCTCATTCTTAAAAAGAGAAAATAAATACGAGAATTCGAATTCACGAACATCCGAAATACAAGTCGATATAAAATCGATCCACCAATTTTCGTGTTAGTTTAAGATAAAATTTGATTCGATATGGATCCAATCAAAATTCAGAATGGCCACTTCTGATAAAATGAATTCAGCTGAATAGCAGATGGTAGTTTGCAAAGTGGCAATACAATATTGGCTTAGAAAGTTATATGATTTGAATTGTGAAGCCTCAATTATTCTCTTTTCCAAGTAAAAAACACAAACTGTGAAATCTCCAGTTTTCCAAACAGACAAGACAGCCAGTGGTTGAGAATTTGATTTATATCATGCAAACAAATGGAGATTGCTGATTCACTGTCTTTTGATTCTCTCCCAATGAACACTACCTTCTTGGATTGGAAGCTTTATCACTTACTACTACTATTAATTAATTAGGGTATTAATTTAATCATAGAGCCCTGAAATTTACAGGTATTAAATGACACACAATTTTTTTTTTTTTTTATGGGACAAAATAGCAGTCTCACCTTAGGCCTCCTTTTCTCTTTTTTATATTTTTCTGTTTCATACAGTGATAGTAAGGCTATTTTTTATGTTTTACCTTAATCTCTGTTGCAATTATTTATTAATTAGTTTCTTTTTATATTTTTATTTTATTTTAAGATCCATATATACAATATATAAACAGCTTTAGCAAGTATATACTACTATAATTTAATTCAATTAGTAGAAATACAAATATAATTGTCTTATTATGTAGCAATGGCTGTTACTCAAAGTAATATACAAACCAGCTGGACTGCACCATATTTGAAAATTTGGCATACAACTTGCAATATTTTATTACAATAATTATTAAATTAATATTTTATTTTGTTCACCTTTTATGAAAAGAAAAAAAAAGGCTTGTACATGGCAAAGAAAATAAGGAATCTAAGCCATATAATTTTTGGCTTATGCTAAGCCAAATCAATGAGGTGATGACACCTTATTAAATTTAATCCATACCCACCCAAGTGAATTGATCGGAGTGGAGCGATCCGCCCGAATCCATGAATTTTAATGAGGTGTCATCACCTCATTCATGGCTTAACCTAAGCCAATTAATATTTGGCTTAGGATCCTTAACCTCATGCGGCAAAAACCAATAAATAAATGCTCATCTATCTGTTTTTATTTGTATCTAATCTCACATTTTTAGGTGAAAAAATCAAGAGCACAGTTCAGTTTTTGAATTGCTATCACTTTATCGACCACTTGACATGCACGTGCTCATATCATCATATTAATATATATTTACTATTTAGTCAACAAGATTGCTATTTAACTTAAAATGGCAGGTTATAATTTTATGGCTATCAATTTTGCCCAACAACATTGAGATGGTGTGGCATAAAACCATAAATAAGGGCAAAAACACAGGCATAGTCATAGAGGTAGTGATGTTGAAATCGGAATCTACATCATTTTCATTAATTAAATTCCAAATGTCTACTCAAGATGGTATATATATGCACACTAGCACGAATATACATTAATCTTAATATTAGTTCTTCATAATTCTCGAAACGATGACGGTTTCCACCTCTATTAATTATCTTCACTAAAACCAACTAAATCTTTGTTGGGCTCAAGAGAATTCGATTTCTTGATCTTGGAGTTTTATGTCAAAACAATAAAATATCTAACACAAAAATATCTTAGAAAAAACCCATTTTGTATGGGGGGACTACACAAGAATGGCATGAATGTACATGCCAAAATAAAAATCATTAGCACAAGTGCAAGTGTGCTGCTAGTTAACACAACACCCCATCACTCCCTTGTTTTGGTTTTGGTCTCTCAATGAGACAAGAGACATATGTTATCTTATGGTATGTGTCTATAATACAATGTACAGCTACTTCTTTACCTTTTATAGGTCCCCTCTACTCCATTCTCAATCCTCACATCTCATTCATTGGCCATACAATTATCTTGTTGCCCTTTAAAGCAATAAAAGGTACATAAATTTAAATTTACACCTAAGCAACAACTATGCCACAAAAAAAAGAGCTGTTGGATTGGTGGTATCTTTCACTGTTAATCAATTGGATTAGCAACAACTTTTGTTCTTTTGGGCTGTGCATTTGTTTACTTAAAAGAACAATAAAGAAACTAGAATATGGTAGGGAGGGTCCATTAGGCACATGGCCAAGCTATTATATCATATTCCTTTCTCATCTCATGATTAGTTAGTGCAATGACATTCACCTTTGTCCCCGATCATACTCAAATATGCAGATTTTTACTCTATGCAGTAGACCGTTATATTACCTGATAGACTTACAGTCGTTAGACCTGTAACAATTATATAGGCCACAAGATTCAAAGTTAAATATGAAGGTACTTCCGGAAAATTTACCTCTATAGACATTTAAAGAACATAAACCAAACGAACTCTAAGACACAGAAGGGAAAAATGATTTGTAAAAGAATGCTTAATAAGCACAAGCATACATAACTTCATTTCAGTCATATGTATCAACCACATGAACATTTATACATTACGATCATCTAAATGGAAAATGTTTCCGTATGCACTAGCTTTGCTGTTTGCTTCTAGAATTAAGGACCAAGCTACAACAATTGAACACTTGCAGTGGTTAAACGAATTGGAGCAGGGAATAAAAACCTGCACCGAGCTGCTGATGGTATGTTTCGTTGTAAAGTTGTAATCTTTATGCGTTGCAGTGCTAACAGTTTTGCCATGATTCTTGAGGCTTTTTGTTTGAGTATGGGTGTGAATTATGTGCCGGGAAATGTACTGCCTGATGTGCTCGAAAGGATTATGAAAGCACACACAACTGAAAGTGAAAAGACCGATACCCAGGTGTTCTCTGTGTACATCTCCATTGCATCCGTGAAAGAAAATCTAGTTCTGTTTTCAGCCCAGTTACGGATTCTATCCGCTTCTGCTGAATACAATGCCCTCCCCTGCATGATACAGTTTCATGTTAATAACAGACTTCAGATACAGTTTCTTAGAAAGTTCCAAAGTCAAGTAACTAGCACTATAAGTCTCATAGGGGGTGGCGCAATGGTCAAGACACACATCTCTACGTAGGAGGTCATGGGTTCAAATCCCATTGCGTCGGGTGGGGTGGGGTTTGGGTTAAAAGGGGAGAGCTAACCCTGTTGTGTAGCTCAACTTTTAATAAAAAATTTAAAAAAAAAAAAAAGTAACTAGCACTATGGCCACATCAGAGTTACCAGGTAATATATACGAGAAGTGTGACGAGAATAACATTGCAGAGCCTGATACCTGATTATCAAACCAGCGACCACGCCGCAGCCACGCAGTGACTAAAGCAAGTAAGATTCTCGGAGGAGTCAAGTAATTTATGGCCTTCCCAGTTCCCTTGACAACCCGCATTCGTGGAACAAGGGTTCTGGCTACTGTTTCAGGAAGCTCACAGATGATGTTGAACATCTGCTTGTTTTGTACAGATGAACCACTGAAAACAAAACTTGCTAAATCAGAGAGAAAACAAGAGAAGAATAGCACGTTTTATGTAGCTTGTCAAGTATATGTTCGTATGACTAAGCATTTTATGTGACTAGAAACCATAATTACAAAATGTAAATCATCCTTAAGCATGAATAGTACTAGGTCTCAACATTTGCAATAGCTTATCATAAAATAAAGGTGATACAAAAGTTGAAGCTGATATACAGACTGAAAAGGAATCTTAGCCTATTGAACAGATTGTGTACACAGGATTACCAACTTCCAATATGAATTTAGCAAATCAGCTCAAGAAAAATAATAATCATGATAGGAAAAAGTGATCCATCAGCAGTACCTCAAGAGCAAATCTGTAAGGACCATGCCCGGAGATGCCGTATGCACTCCTACTTTTGAACGCTTGCACTCCTTCAAAAGTGAAGAATGAAGCTGCCTAAGGCCACATTTAGTTGATCCATAACTAAAAGTCAAAGGAAACGAAACATGGTCAGCCATACACGAACTGCCTCGAGCATCGGTTTTTGTTTCAAATTTGGGTTGAACTTTCAGTTCTGTACAAAAGGGATGAACTAAATTGGCAAAGCAATTACAATGTCACAACTTACACAGCTGTCAATGGGGTACTAGAACCTCCAGAACCTGCACCATCCATGTTGAATACATGACCCCCCTTAGCTTGATTCTTCATCAAACTAATGGCTTCTCGAGTGCATAGTATAGATCCAACCAAGTTTGTTGAGACAATCTACCAAAAGTCAGGTGAAAACAGCTTAATCAGTACAGACTGAAATGCAAAGCCAGTCATCAATGTACATACATTTATGGGTAGGACCATAAGGGGTCAACACCAAATTAAAAACTATTCATATCGAATACCTGGTTAATTTCTTCATCAGTGAACTCCAGCAAGGGTCTGAACCCTTTATTAGTGCCAGCATTGTTTATCTGTCCAATAGTTGATGCAAATAAAGCAAACAATTAAACACATGAAACAAACTTCAATTTGCAAGCCTCATGGAATAAACAAAACTATCAGGACTTGATTTTTCAGTTCAAACAAGTTACTAATCCAATACTCCTCCCCTGTATATGGAATAAATATGATTGCAGTGTAGAGACGCAAATATAATATTAGAGCACAAAGTCCAAAAACTACGCAAGAACGAAAGAAACAGAGATATTTCAACTGAAAAAACTGGCTCACTCACCCAGATGTCAACGGTGCCAAGTTCATTAACAGCAAAATTTGATAATCTCTGCACATCATCTGGTTTACAAACATCACATGCTATACCGACTACTTTTGCATCCGCCAGTCTCTTGGATGAAGGGCTTGCAGCTAAACCTTCCTTTAGATTCTCTTCAAGTTCTGCAACAGTCGTCTGCACAGATTCAGGGCTGTCCAACAAGAACAAAGTACTCGTAAGGCAAAATATTACATTCTAGTGAGTAGATAAGCAAACAAATAAAATGGTTCTCGATGCCACCTTCGAGAAGCAACAACCACGCGATCGCCTGAAAGAAGAAACTCCCTAGCTAGAGCTTTCCCTAGCCCCCTTGTACTGTACAAACAATCGGAATATCAAAACATAACTTCGCCAAATTTTTGTAACCCATATTGGTAACTATGCACTACTGAGCAACACAGCAAGACAATTTCAAGATTTAAATGCAATGAATATGTAGTACCTTCCAGTAATGACAACATTACGTGGGCCTTTTCTACTGTGTTCCTCTAGAGCCATGTTAGAACCTATCATGGTTCCAATGATAATACCTCCAAGCCAGCTATACCAAATTAATTCATCCATCTGACTATCTCCACCTTCACAAAACATGCAATTAAAGTCTCCAAACACTTAACACTGAATAGAATGGTAGGAAATTGACACAGTGCACAGGTTTTCACTAACCTGACAACTGAAATCCAATCAAAAGTATCACTCCTGTGCTCATCATGGTCACAATATATCTTCCAATTTGGACAGCAATCTGGACAAAATCAAGTATCAAGAACCTGATTCAACAAGCCTTATCCTAAATCATAACCATCTTGAAGTTAACTTGAACAAAAAAAGAAGCAATTTTGAGCTAAGAAACCAAATTTCATATCCAACCCAATAAAACAAACAAGAAAATGAAACTAATAAATACATCAATACTGCAACTTACAGATGAGAAAAGCTCCTCCATCTTCTCCGCAGCTTTCTTGCGCTGCTCCTCATCACGATCCGGACCCTTCCACTCCCATGGCTCCCCAGAAAGAATCGCTCTCAAAAACCCACTTCCCTTCTTCAATTTCACCTCATTTTCCTTCACTTTCTCCAAATCCCCTCCATTCTCGGACTTAAACGCCCTGCACTGTTTCAAGCACAACCCATTTTTCTGCACTTTCAGCCCCGACCCGAGAAGCAGCGGCCGGAGCCCGCCGGGCCTGAAACAAAACTGATCAAAGCTCTGCGGTAGTATGTGAAGCTTCGTCGCGACGGCCATGGCGTGGCTGTTAGGGTTACGGAACAGTGGGATCGAAGGTTCGAGGAGTACGGTGTTCCGGTTATTGCGGACTCTTTTAACGGTAAAATTTGAGGGGAGGGCATGAAAATATCGGGGAAGATGGAGCTAGGTGGTGAAGCGTGATGACCACACGTTACGGCAACCTAATCTCCATGATATTTGGGTGACACGTGTCATTATGGGTTCCTGTCCTTGTCATCGTTTCCTTTTTCAGCTTTTCGGTGCTGACGTGGAGGTGGGTGGTTGATTCTTGCACTACTCGTTTGGTTCAGTCTTGGACTTGGAGTGACCCAAATGGTAACCACTAACCATTAACGGCTTGATCGTTTTCGCGCCCGGTTTTCTGTGCGGTGGCTTATTAGGCGGGTTCGGTTTCGATAATATCCAAAACAAGAAAAACAAATATCAGGAAAAAGCTTTGTTGATACGCGTAGAATTTATTTATTTTTCCAATTAATTTCACGTTTTATTTTTGTAGCATATGGACGAAATGCAGTTGCTCCTGACCTACAGGCTACAGTCAGGGGCAGTTGAAGTAGAAGTGGCAAAGGTTCGGGTCGGGTTATGAACGGATTTTAGACAAAAAATATTTTTGCGAGTATATCTAAGCCGGCCAATTTTTGAGTAGATAAATTCATATTCAAACCCACTAAAAATGGGTTGGAGTTCCTAGCGGGTCGATCCATTTTGTCAACTATGAGTTGAACCACGAGAGCAACTTGTACTTAATAGATAGCCGCTCGACTCTTAAATTTTAAATGATCTATATGAGAGGAGGTGTCAGTTACTTTTGGAGGTGGATAAGTGTTGCCGAAGGAATATCAATTTTAGTAAAGAATATCAATTTTAGTAATACGTAGCGATAGACTATATCCATTCTTCATTAAAAAAAGTTATTATCTCCATTATAGGTATTTACAACTAAATTCTAATTGCATAAAATAATTGCGAATCACAATTACACTCTTGTATTGGAAAAGATAAACATATACCAATGTAGAAAAAATTGACTATAAATGGACGGATGCAAAATGCAAACAATGACTAAACCTTATTGTTTCAATAATTCAATCATAAGAAACGTACAAGTCTCTTCATATGTAGTGTCTAAATTGCATGGACTCACGTGTCTATTTGAAATTTACCAGTATTTCATAGTATTAGTGCAATTATCTGTAAATAAGTGAATAAATACAAATTCGATAACAAAAAGTGAATAAATACAAATCGAGTGCAGCTGTAGGTAACGTGAAATCAATCTTGCATTGGAAATCAAATTTTGTTCATACATATAAAAATAAATACTACTTTTTTTTTTTTTGAAAGTTGGTCCACCTCTAGTTCAGTCAATAATTGCAATTTTATCTTATTGACTCATCAATAATTGCAATATGCATGAACAAAATTTGTTGGACTGCACCGACCAGCTGACAAATTCTTAAAAATCCTTCAACTCGCAGGCCCAGCCCAAACTTGTTTGCTCATTTTGGGCCTCTGTATGCAGCAGGGCCCATCTACTCGAAATGATCCTAATTTGTTGAAATTGTTTTTATATAAAAAGGGTATAATTCACTCAATTTTCTCTCTCTCTCTAATCTTTCATTTGATGTAGTTTACTTGATTTTCTTCTGATTTGCTTCGAAGTATTTTGTTGCTTTAACCTATTTGAGTGCCTAAAATTCGTAAACCGTTTTCACGAAAGAATATATAACATTCCCTAAAAACTATATAGAGACGAATCTCCTCACATATCACATGCACGAAGCTCTTATGGTTTTTATTAGAGATTAAATTCAGGAAAATGATTTATGCATGCAGTCACTATATATGTCAAATACATGTACCTCTGAAATTGACTCATAATCATCCATTACACTACTCGACTAAAAACTCAAGATGAGAATCACTACCCACCCGACTAAAAACTCAAACAGCTCAAATAATATAAATATTATCCACTTTCCACATCCTGACGCATGGGTCTAGCCACTTCAGTTTTGTACCAAAACTAGCAAGTTTATCTCACAAACACATTGGTAATACGGTTAGTTTTCAAGAAGTAATCAGGAAATAAACAATGATATCATCCACCAAATACACCATGCAGTACTCACACCACATGGCCATGGCTGGTCGATGAGTGTTGCCAGCTCCTTCAATCATTAATTGCGACCACTAAAAAATACAAAACAATATTTAGACAGTTGGGTTTTGGCTTGGAGGCTGTGTCGGAACTTCCGTTTCTTCTTTCTTCATCTCTTCCTGCCGCCAAACGCGTTTCCTTATCTCCGTCTCCGCCTCTATCCATTGTTGCGTCTTCTCTGCGCCAGAGACAGAAAAGACCACAAGAAGCTAAGGTCACTACTGAATCTGATAAGAACAAGAAAATGCAGAGGCCTCAGGATCATCAGCGTTCAAGATCCGCCAAGCCCAATACCATCCATGGCTGCGCGCAGTCCGGCGATCTTCTTGGGGTCCAGAAATTCCTCCGGGACAGCCCTTCCCTTCTCAATGAAACTAACCCTGTTGTAAGATCATCATTTCTTGCAAACCCAGTTGATTTTTTTGTCTAAAGGTTGAATTTTGATTGTGGGTTGTTGTTTGAGAGAGGGAAAAGGGAGGATTTTTTTAGGGCTTTAGTGCGATTTCTCTTGTGGGTTGTTGAGTGTCGATTTTCTGAATTCGGATCCGTCGAATGCTATGATTTTGGGGGTGTTTAGTTTTATGCCATTTTATTGAGAAATTGGGATCGCCATTTTTGAGATCAGGGAAGCTTTGACTGTCTGAAAATGCAATGTGCTGTAGGGTTTACTGTTTTGAGTAGAACAATGAACACAACTGGGCTAGATGTGAAGTTTAGCTTATGAATTTTGTAAATTTTCTTGTTTTCCATTCATGTTAGGCTTTAATTCTGCACAATCTCACTTGCCATATGTTTTGGAGGTCCATTCATTATAAGTATAGATTTTTTGTTAGCTTTGTTTATCTGTGTGTATTGGCGAAAGTAGAAGAGTGCATGTCACATAGTCATTGAGTGATGGATGAAATAGTGAAATGATTATGGGGTGTTGTTTGAAGTTCAATTAAACGAGCCAGTGGTGAGATCATTTGTCCGTTATACCGCAGATTGCTAGGTTGTTTCACTGTTGCTAAACTGGCTCATGAAATGCATGTTTATGGAGAGTAGCAAGAGTACTAGGTGTTTTGTTTGTGACAGAATGAGAAGAACTGAACTTTTAGTATGTAGAAAGGACCACTACATTCTATATAGTCGGAGAAGCGCTTGAAGCTATTGGTTATAGTGTGGAGTGGCTGTTGGATATCTTTGTGGTTGATTTTGAATGTTTGCAATGTGGATTTGTCTAATGTGTGTGAACTTTTATTTCTCAATTATAAAATATTAATGCAACTCTTGAAAAGGTAAATAAGTGATTTATGCATTGTATATTTATTTATTTTTAATGAATAGTTTTTTTGTTTGCATGCTCGAGAAAATTTAACCTTCTATTGATTACATGTTTGAGAAAACAATTTACTTGTTTCAGTTCACAAACCCTTTCTGTTTGCTTGAAGTGCAGATGGCACAGACGCCTCTTCATGTGGCTGCTGGTTACAACCGAGCGGAGATAGTTAAGTTTATGCTTGATTGGCAAGGACCAGGGAAAGTTGAGTTGGAAGCCAAGAACATGGTAAGTATAAACAGCAAATTATCCTTATGATGGACTCTTCTAAGATAACATTCAAAATTCCTCTAGGTTGATTTAATTGATCTTATGAATTGACTCATGTGGGTTGACATTTTGGGCTCTGCAGTATGGGGAAACTCCATTGCACATGGCAGCGAAGAATGGATGCAATGAAGCTGCAAGGATGCTGCTCGCTCGTGGTGCTTTTGTTGAAGCCAAAGCTAATGTGCATTTTCTTGTCTCTTTATAATAATCATCATTATTGTATATAATTGAGATTGAAAATAAGATTTGGATACCTGTTTTGATTTGAAATTTGTTTATCTCTGTTGTTCATACAGAATGGAATGACTCCATTGCACCTCGCCGTGTGGTATTCCCTACGGTCTGATGACTGTGCCACTGTCAAAACATTGCTGGAGTATAATGCTGATTGCAGCGCCAAGGACAATGTATTATTGATTTCAATCACTTTAGCGTCTTGCTTGCTCAAATTACATACTATCAGAATGATTTTAGCTGGTTCTTTGAATTACAGGAGGAAAAGACCCCAGCCAATCACCTGTCGCAAGGCCCAGGAAGTCAGAAGTTGCACGAGCTGTTAAGTTGGCACCTTGAAGAACAGAGAAAGAAAAGGGCACTTAAAGCATGCGGTGAAACAAAAGCTAAGATGGATGAACTTGAAACTGAGCTGGCAAATATTGTGGGACTGAATGACCTCAAGTTACAGCTAAAGAGATGGGCAAAGGGTATGCTTTTGGATGAGAGGCGCAGAGCCCTCGGGATGAAAGTTGGCAGTAGACGCCCTCCTCATATGGCCTTCCTTGGTAATCCGGGAACAGGTAAATGTGATCAAAATTACATATAGCCTTGGGTCACAGTGAAATAAATTCCATTGATAGTGAATATTATACATTGAAACTAGAATATGGCATACTCCCTCCTTCCAAAATAGTTATCCACTATACTAAATTTGCTTGTCCTAATTTAAGTGTCCACATTCCTATGCTTGGATTACCAATATTATCTTCTAGATAAATTAGATATTACCACTTGAGTTTCTTACGAGAAACGCACATAGTGGCACATAAGGGAAAGTGAAATACTTCTAAAATTATTCCTAATATTTACTACAATTCAAATAGGAAATATTTATTCTGAGATGATAGGAGTGTTATAGTTATTAAAGGACAAGTTGTTTCTCCTTCTCTTTGAACTGAAATCCTTGGAGGCATCATGGTGATGGTAATGGATTATTGGATTCACTATATACACTCAAATTTGTGTTGGAAAACAATTTGAAACTCTTGAGTTGATTCAAGATCCTAACCACTACACCAAGTCACCAACTACTTTTTTACCATGCAGTACATTTTTATAATTATTCATCTGGACTGGTTTGTATTAGTCAGTTGACTTGTTGCCATTCATGGTCAGTAGTGTACTTGAATTCTCAACGCGTGCTAGTGTTCTTTCTTGTATGTCGAACACGAACATTTGATGTTACTATTTGTTTTTCAGTTTATCCTATGATCTGGCCTTGTGCTATGCCCTTAGTCATGTCACCCTATCTGTATTTGGAACTTATTGTGTTTCAAGAACCCTTGGTAATGTCTCCTTAGAGATCTATTTTTCGATTGAAGGAGTTCAAGAGATGTATGAATGTAAACCAGTTAATTGGTTGTCACAGTAATTTTTCTTGGAACATATTTTGTTGATTTGTTCGCAGTGTTATGGATATTGTATCTTTCGTTAGCCTGACTAATAAAGCAAGTGATAATATCTGACCAGGTAAAACTATGATAGCTCGAATTCTTGGGAAGCTACTCCATATGGTGGGAATACTACCCACTGACAAGGTAACAGAAGTACAGCGGACAGATTTAGTTGGCGAATTTGTTGGTCATACCGGTCCAAAGACTAGGAGGAAGGTATGGATTGAAAATGCTTTATACCACAAATTTTCTCTCCAAGAGATTTTTTGATGAAATAAATGTCGGCGCTTATTGCAACAAACTAATTTGCTATGCGTGCCACACAGATTCAAGAAGCTGAGGGAGGGATTCTTTTTGTGGATGAGGCATATAGACTGATACCTATGCAGAAGTCCGATGACAAGGACTACGGGTTGGAAGCCTTAGAGGAGATCATGTCTGTCATGGACAATGGAAAGATAGTTGTCATTTTTGCTGGCTACGCTGAACCAATGCAGCGTGTTATTACTTCTAATGAAGGCTTTAGCAGAAGGGTTACAAAGTTTTTTCAGTTTAACGACTTCAACGCAGAAGACATAGCCAAGATTCTCCATATCAAAATGGATAAGCAAACAGAGGCCAGTTGTTTGTATGGATTTAAGCTACATCCTTCCTGCAGCATTGAGGCAGTTGCAAAACTAATACTGAGCGAAACAACAGAAAAGCAGCGCAAGGATATGAACGGAGGTTTAGTAGATCCTATGTTAGTGAATGCTAGAGAGAGTTTGGACCTCAGGCTCAGCTTCGACTGTGTTGATCCAGAAGAGCTACGTACAATTACCCTGGAGGATTTGAAAGCTGGCCTTCGACTTTTGTCATAGTTAGATTGGCCTAGATTTTAAGCAATAGGAGCTTGTTGTAATCATTCTTTTGGCAGCCTGGTGGAGATAATCTTGAATTCAATTACCTACATTCGTCTTCGTTGCTGAAGAGCTAGAGAGAATAGGGTTGCAAGTAGGTTGGTTTATCCTTTGAGAACACTTTTTTATTTTCTTTTCCCTCTATCTGATTGCCATTTAGAAAGTTTTAATTATATTGTATTCATTGTTTTGATTAGTATCAGCAATAAAATCTTCTTCCTACATGAGATGCTGTATTTGCAATTGATAGGTGGTTTCTTGATTTTCCAGCTCTATGTTTGTGGAGCTAAATAACCAGTTATTGGCATTGCATGGTTGCTTCTGGTTTTGCTCAATGTTTACATGTTTGTAGGAGCTAAATAACCAGTTCTTGCATGCTGGTTTTCGTTTTCTACTAACATACCAAGTGTAGGCAAAAAAACCAAATTCGTTACCTATTTTCCCAAATATAGAAAAAGTTGTGTATTGTGCACTTTTTTCGGTTTAAAATCGTAAACTCGCGGTTGACATCTTTAAGCAGTTTTACCACGCTCGGACTAATCACTATTCAAGAGTAAGTTACAGTTAAAGCTCATCTCTCTCCTCATAAGTGTACTGAGTGAGAATCTAACGCAAACGCTCTTCTCTCTCATGTAGCCTGTGTATTGTGTACTTTACGTGCAAGCAAAATTCATAAATAAAAAATAGAATAATAATAGTTTCATGAAAATATCTGGTAGGAAAAAAAAAATTAAAATACATAAATAACTTGCTAAAAATCTTGATATATGATGTGAGTGGTGTACATGGTTAACGAACCGCAATAGCAATAACCAGAATCAGATTCGTCACAGAAAAGCAAAGCTCACAAATTTCTGGTGACCCAGAAATTAAATATCTTCTCTCTGCTTAGAGAGACCGATAGGAGCAACAATGGTGTCAAGTTCACTGTCAATACTGAGACCCACATCGTCATTTTCTTCAAATTCCATCATAGACCCTCCATCTTCCACAACAGCTTCTCTGAGACTCAATTCCTTGAAGCCCTCGAAACGGAGCTCAAGCTACCCCTATTTGAAGGTCCTTGGCTCTGCTTCGGGCCAAGCAATTGAAAATGGCTCCGGCGAGCTGTTTCAGACCAATTCAATTGCAGATTTCGTGAGGTTCAGAAGAGGGTCCGATAGAGGCTGCGGCGATTTGCAGACCTCTGTTGTTAGCTACAAGAAGCGGTTTCCGTGGTCTTTGCTTCAACCCTTTTTTCAGGTACTATCTGATTTATCAGGGTTTGTTTGGTTTCCCCAAAAGATTGGATTTTTAGTTTCTTATTAACTTTTTATTTATTTTTTATTTTTGGATTTGCAGGTTGATTTGGTTTCCACAATTCACATTGCAGACAAAGAGTAAGTTGGCTTCCATGAAATTTTGGTAGATGATGAATTTTCTTGTGCCAATTCACTTATCAAATTGTTTAGAATCTTGTGGCATTGGTTATGATTTATTGAATTTGTGTTTAACTAGTGGGTGGAGACGCGTGTGGTGGTTCGGGAATGACCTTTTATTTTTCTTCTTCTTAGGAATAGAATTAGAGCTAAATTTGTTCAGAACTTTAAAGGGTTGAGGATTGTCCAAGAATTTGGGAAGGCAGTAGTTTGATATGATTTAACTCTGAATTTGTACATTGTGCTCCTATAAAGTATGGTCGCTATTGTATATGTTTATGTCTTTTACTATCGATTTCATTTTTATTGGACCTCTGACTAGTTGCTTAGCGCGTATAACTCAAATTTGCTCTCGGGACATTACTCTCAAAAGATTGTCTTTTTGTGACGCATAAACAGCCAATTTACTCACTCAAGTTAAACTTCTCTGAGTTGTTCAAAATCCTGCACGCAGGTACTTTGAAACCCTCCAGAAGGAACTTGAACCGTATGATTGTGTTCTTTATGAGATGGTGGCTAGTAGGGAGAGTTTAGAGAATAGGAGAAAGCCTGCTGCAATCAGAAGGCTTAAAAGTTCACGCTCACGTGGGTTTAATATTTTGGGGTGCATCCAGCGGCAGATGGCTCGGGTTCTTATGCTTGACTTTCAGCTAGACTGTCTTGACTATGATGGTGCTAATTGGGAGCATGCTGATCTTGATTTTGAGACTTTTGAGTTACTTCAGGTTTTATTCTTATGGACCCTCTGCATAGAATATTGTAACAAGTGATTAATTTGATTTGGAGGCTCAAAACTGCTTGACAGTTTTCTAGAAGTCGCCATTTCATTTCTGGTCCCAAGTCTTTTAGTTAGCTACCGGGTTAGATATGCTTAGCTTTTGTACTGACTGGGGCTTTAATTATGGGATTGACATTTTTGCATGCTTTTAGCTATGAACGGTGTCTGTCCTGTTACTTTGACTCATTGTGCTTTTATCATTTAGCCGGGGGATGTTGAAACCAGGTTTTTTTTGTTCTTACCCGATAAAGGAGCTTGTAAAGTTCATTGAGCAACTCAAATACTTGTGGATATTCTCTCACTCTTGTTTTTGCCTGTCAGTGGATACTTGAGTTCTGTCCTCTTGCTATAAATGAATCTTTCTGCGGCATCTATGTTCAGGATAGTGCTGTATTTATAATTTTATACCATCTCAATTCAAGATTTGATGTTCTTGGTCATTCTTTCAGCTTGAAAAGGGTGAGAACTTCTTCACATTTGCAAGAGATATGACTCTTAAATCTACAAAAGCTATAGTGCAGTCTGCATCCGTTCCAGAAGACCTTGATCCTTGGAGATCTAAGCTTCTATGGGCTTCTCGCGTGCTTCCTATGCCACTTGTAGGCCTTCTCATCATTAGTGGTGTTTGTGCTGATGTGGGGAACCAAGCATCAGAATCTCCAGAATTCGAAGCTTTATTTAGGTTCGACTTTCCTGGTGCAATGAAAGTCTTCCTTGCAAGGCAACTTACATCTGAGTAAGTGTATGCTATTTTCTCCTGAGTCAGTAAAGTTTCACTTGCTTCGGGAAGTGAAGCAAAACATTACTATTAGATGTTAGTTGTATGCTGAAGGAAACATGTGCTTTGTAGTGAATTTTTAATGATCAAGTTCTGAGCATAACAATTTTTTGGGAACTCAATACCCATACTGACTTCATTAACTGGTCAATCTTCTGGTGGCCTCTCAAGGATTCTGCAACCAGTTACCTTATTGTGAGAACCACTATAGTTTGGAAATACATACCTGAAAGCGCATATTCAGTCATGATCCTATAGTTATTGTCTCACCTAGGAATTTTCACTTTCTAGTAGAATTAAAATGTCCAGTTTGTTTTATATTTGAGGGCGAGCCTTGATGCAACGGTAAACGTTGCTACCTTGTAAGTTGTGACCTTGAGGTAAAAATGATCATTCCCGAATCCCAGTTTAGTGGTAGCCTTGTGCAATGGACCGACCTTTTTAGTTTGTTTTATATTTGATGCAATGGTCCCTTATTGAAACTCTTGCAAATTAGGTAACTAATGTAAAGTGGTGTTTCTGTGTGAAGGTTCTCGCAAGTGACTGCTGATGTGGAGGAGAAATCTGTGATCATCGGTGAGAGGAACAGAGCTGCAACAGAAGCACTTAGAAGATCAATTGAAGAGGGACACAATAAGATCGCCATACTGTATGGAGGCGGCCACATGCCAGACCTGGGAAGGCGGTTGCGAGAAGAGTTTGACTTAGTCCCTTCGGAGATCCAATGGGTAACAGCTTGGTCAATAAGGAACCAAGAACCAGACAGCAGTTCCTTTCCATTTTTAAGGACAATGGCTGAAGTATCAGGATGGCCATTGAACCGCTACCAGACTACAGGTTTGCTCATTGTTTCTTCGGTTCTGGCACTGGATCTCTGGTTCTGGGAACTTTTTTTCCGCACAACTGTGGACTGGATCTCTCAAGGTGCGTCTGATATTCTTCAGTATATAGGATAGTGCAAAGGCGAGGTTAATGTGATTATCGTAAAAAAGATATGAACTGTTTATACTGATATCAAGGATTGTTGGTGGCAGTCTATTACACACCTGTGTAAATATTGAAGAAACATATTTGATTCAATGGGATAGTGAATAGTTTGACCAGGTTGAAACTGAAACTGAAATTGATTGTGTTCATTAGAATTGTTATGGCTATAGCCAAGTCATTTGAATTGTTTCAATCAATCCTGGAAAAGAACTATTAGTTTGTATATTCATGTCACAGAGCACACTGAATCTAGAGATGACAATTCGTGTCTACACGAACATGATGCGAAATTCGCTCACACATTTTGTAACTGTCGTTCAATGACCGTGGTGTGTTGGTGTTGTGTTTTTACTATATCATTACATTTCGGTATCGTTTGGCACCCCGATTCTGCATTCTAAAGTGACAAAGTCAAATGTAAAGTGAACTTTACAGTTTGGGTAAAATATGTCAAATGAGAGAGAATGGAAAATAAAGATTATTGTAATCCAAAATTCAGTATATATGCTGAAAAAAGAATATCATATGATAGGTGGTATTTGTTATTTAGGCCAATTTTTCTGGTCTCCCGATTCTTGAACGACATTTATATTCCCACTTTTATTT
>JAYMTF010002706.1:0-17280 GCA_036897485.1 Pelargonium nanum | reverse complement strand
TTGTGACACGTGTCACTCAATTGGGATACCCATTGAAAATTATATATATATATTAGATTTGATATTAGATTTGAGGACCACACAGACAATTTAGCTACACTTTCATGACCCATATGAGCATTTCCCTATTAACAATTCAAAAGGGTTAATAGCTTTCACATTTTTAAATTAATTGATTGAAACCTGCACATGAACCATGTTTGATTTAGTTATTTAATAATCTTAAATTATTTATATTTTTAGAAGAAAAAATTGACCAGTTATGATGACTCCATGGTTGGTGTGCCCATTTCTTGGACTACAAAAGGCAAGGCCAAGGGAATGGAAAACACACAATATTGAGTTTGAGAAGATACATTTTATACTATGGCTTTAATGAAGAAAAATGTTGTTTTAGTTAATCTAATTAGCATCTTTTTAACTGTGTTTTCATTTTCCGGTGGCGCTGCTGCGGCGGCAGCCACCAGAGAAACCCACACTGTTATTGTTGTGGGAGCTGGCATGTCAGGTAAACTATATATTGTACCATTTTTTGGTTGAAAATATATTTTTTCCTTTATGTGCCCTAATTTTCTTGTTTCTTTTTTATTTTACAACTTTTCTTGTTTTTTTTTTCCTTGGAAATACTAAGTTCATATTGTCCTAGAGAAGAAATGAGTTTTGCTTGTGAAAATTTAAAATACACACTATTAGTTATGTATAATTTAGGTTTTTTCTTTATGTTTGAAAATAATTATTAGCTTTAGAATTATATATTGGCTTGATGTGTTTTTCCTTGTTTCATTGTTTTCATCTCTTCAAAACATAAAACAAGAAAAGTAATTTATATTTCAATAAAGAAACTGATAAATTGTTGGATGTTTTCTTTATTATACTTGTATTTTGTATATCAAAACCCAATTTATTCATGAAAACTTACTAATAGTTTTGCATTGAAATACAGGAATTTCTGCTGCAAAAAGATTATCAGAAGCCGGAATAAAAAACATATTGATATTGGAAGCAACGAATCGGATAGGTGGTCGCATCCAACAAACCAGCTTTGGAGGTGGTTCTGTGGAGATTGGAGCTAATTGGGTTCAAGGGGTTGGTGGTCTCCAAACCAATCCCATTTGGGAAATAGCCAAAAACCTTAGCCTCACTACTTTCCTCTCCGAATTCGAAAGCCTACCCTCTAACACCTACAAACAAACGTACGTTCTCACACTTAAGTAACGTTTGATCTAAAAAAATTGAAACGAAAATGAAAATAAATGTACATATATGTTCATTCTATGAACAAAATGTTCTAATGCAAAAGTACTCACGTATAATCTAATATGACATGATACACTACTGATTCATGCATGCATGTAGTTAACAATATTTGTGTTTTGAATACAGGGGAGGACTTTACAAGGAGTCAGTGGCACGAAAGGCATATGATTCTGCAGATGTGCTCTCCGAGTTTTCTGAAAATGTTTAAATTTCTTTAACAACCGGTGGAAGACAAGAAGACATTCCAATTCTTGTGGCTCACCGTCTTACGAACCAGTTAAGCGTTTTAAACTTTTAATAAGTTCCAATAACACGTATTATGCAAATATGGTTATTAATTCATATACTCTTTTTTAAAGACCAAAATATACTAATTGTGGTTTGATATATTAATTAGGGTTCCATCAACTCCACTTGAGATGGCCATAGATTACTTCCATCATGACTTCGAATTTGCAGAGCCACCAAGAGTGACTAGTTTGCGCAACACACACCCGTTGACCACATATGCTTCTTTTGGAGAAGACAACCATTTCGTTGCAGATCCTAGAGGTTATGAGAGCACTGTCCATTATTTGGCTAAACAATTTCTCAACACTGACAAAGCTGGAAATATCATTGATCCAAGACTCAAGCTTAACAAGGTATTGATCAATGTTTAATTTAGATTCTAGAAAGTCAAAATCTTCAAAAAGTTCATTTATATATATAACCATCCATATATGCATTGCAATTGGGATTAGTTTTTCATGCTGACTACATGGATCTATGATGTTTTCTTTGGATGGTAAGTTTTAGTGTTAGTAGCAATTTTTAAAGATAGATATATAGATATATAGGTTCAAGCCGGCTAAATGATGATTGCTGACGTAACTGATACAAGGTTATATAGTTTTTGTAGGTTAAAACTCAAAATAGTCCATATACTATGTTAAGTGGTCAACCAATAGTAAACGGACGAAATAGATTATTCTGATTTGTTTTAAAGTATAATGATCATTTTGGTTAATTTATTAATGGTGATAGTACATGAACCATTTTAGGCTTTGATTTTTTATAACTGCATATTTCCTATCAGAAAGATGCATATATATCTTAGAGGAGCTAGCTAAAATGGTGAACAATTTAATGACTATATATACCTCATTTTTATGTAGGTGGTGAATGAAATAATGTATTCTCCAAGTGGTGTGACTGTAAAAACAGAAGATGGATCAATCTACAATGCCAAATATGTCATGGTCTCCGTAAGCATTGGAGTCTTGCAGACCAACCTCATCAACTTTGAACCCGATTTGCCAGTGAGTCACTTATTAACAAAAGCTTATAATTAATTAATTACATTTTTCTGTTTGTAAAAACTGTACTTAAAAGTTTGGTACATATTTATACAGCAATGGAAGATCATTTCCATGTACCAATTCGACATGTCGATCTACACCAAGATTTTCCTGAAATTTCCATACAAATTCTGGCCATCCGGCAATGGCACCGAGTTCTTCGTGTACGCACACGAAAGGCGAGGCTATTACGCAATGTGGCAGCACCTGGAGAGGGTCCTCCCGGGATCCAATATGCTTCTTGTTACTGTCACCGACGACGAATCCCGGAGGATCGAGCAGCAGAATGATTCTGAGACTAAGGCTGAGATCATGGCCGTTTTGCGAGACATGTTCGGGAAGAAAATACCGGATGCCACGGAAATATTGGTGCCCAAGTGGTGGTCCAATAGGTTCTACAAGGGCACTTTCTCGAATTGGCCTATTGGTGTCACTCAATACGAATATGACCAGATAAGGGTACGTATTAATTTAATATAGATAAAATATATTTAAAGCAAATAACTCTATTATTTATTCCCTCAGAAAACACTATATTATTTATATTTTACTTATCGTTTACGACTTTTGTTGAATAATGCAGGCACCGGTTGGGAGAGTTTATTTCACAGGTGAGCACACGAGTGAAGGGTATAATGGATACGTCCATGGAGCGTACCTTGCGGGGATTGATTCCGCGAATTTGATGATAAATTGTATCAAGAAGAAACTTTGCACTTACACAACAAAGCCAAAACGGACTTAGAATAATTATTTTGATTTTGTGTTTCTATCACAGCAAAGAGTGATCATTTTTACTGAAGCTTCTGAGTTTCATTTTACTGTTATGAAAATGTTTTGTAATTTTTATTTTTTATTTATGAAATGAGAATGTAATTTGTACCTTGTTTAATTGATAATGAGGTAATTGGTTTTCAGCCTTGAAGCCAATTCAATATTAATCTTCAACAATTTCTTCACATTTGCAATAATGTTCGAGCTTTAGAGGACATCTTTGTTTAATGTCTTGGCTTATATGAAACTCATTAGTTGGGGAATCATTAACAAATAGTGAGATGGTTGCTTGGAGACACTTTTTGATCCACAAAATTTATTTTACACCAAATTGCATTAATTCCATGAATCATACTAAACACTTGCAATCAAGGTTGCAAAGTCTTCAAAAAGTCCAATTTGATTGTGAAAAAAAATCAAGTTTCTTCCTTCTAACTTGATGCAAAAAATGTGTGAGAGCGTACAAGTTTGATCTGCATTTTTCATAGAGCACTTATTTAGATCCGACACAATTTAAGACTAAACCTACTTTATGTAACCTGATTCCACAAATTTTCTAGTTGCATTTGGAGTATCTTCAGATTTAAGAGCAAATTATCAACCCTATGTTGTCATTTGTGTTTGATTTTCTCTAGTTATTCTGGCGAGAAATAACAAAACTACAATTAATCGTGCTTAACATTTATACATTTTTTATTTTATTTTAAAAACATAAAATGCGTATTTGAATATACAAATATTTATGTGTATGGACCTTGTGTAAGATATAAAATAATAAATAGAGTACTAAACCTTATCTAAACTGTAAAGCCAAACACGTGAATTCTAGGTTGACTGAAGAAAAGGTATTGTACTTTCTGTTGCCAAATGTTCCCAAATTCTTTAAGGTACTGCCACGTGTACGTACGATATCTCTTCAGCGAACAAGCATCGACGGTCACTATTCACTCGAAAACCTTCCCCTTTTCTTCTTGACCTGACGGCTGCGTTTCACAATCACCAATCTTCGCAACCACAATCAGATCTCTCTCTCTCAATTCCCATATCGTCTCTCCGAATCTCTGCATCTCCGAGGTCAGCTCTCCAAACCCTAATCTCAAAATCGCTAATTTCCTTTGTTCTCTCTTGTTTTATGAGCATTCATTTTCCCATTTTTATACAACTCATTGCTTAACCTTCTTCGATACTGTTAAGTATCGATCTCATAATTGTTACTTGTGTATATAAATTTTGAAACTTTTGGATTGTGATTTGGTGATCGTATATTAAATTTAAGAATTTTGATTTGAAAAAAAGCTGGGAAACAGTGGAGATTTTTGTGAAATTTTGGGTTTTGTTAAGGTTCTACTGTACCTGAGGTTTATGAGCAAACTGAAGATGCTTAGTTGAGTAAAACATTTATTTTTCCCAGTTTATTTATATTTTTTGGCTTACTCAATGGCTAGGTGATTTAAGCTGGTTGTGTGGAAGACAGCAGAAAGAGAAGAATTTTTGTGTTTGTTTTGTCATTGATAACATTTGGAATGTTGTAGATAATTTAGGGACTTGTTTGGTTCTTTAAATATGAGATTGGCTAGGCACCAAAGTGTCAGCATGATAACTTTCTTTCCTTTGGTCTAGTTGTTTCAAATTTTTAATTTTATGTTGTCGGAGTTATTTTTTGAGAACTCACAATAATTCCTGGGCTTCAGTTTAGAGTTAAAGAAGCCCCATTGTATTTTTTTGTGCATTTTGATTTCCTGGTATTAGGTAAATGGACGATTTCATTGATGTTATAAATTCAAGACTCCATTTAGCTATCCATGAGTTGGGTTCTTTAGTAAGAAAAATATGTTGAAAAAACCTGTTATTTAACCATAGTTTCATAGTAAACAAAGCGTTGTTACAATATTTGCTGTAGAAATTTTGTGTTTGTACGTTGTTTGTTTTACTAAAGACTTTTATTCTTATGCTCCTTGTATGGCCATTGAAGATGGCTGAAGCAAAGGCTGGACTGAGGAAACCGGTGTTTACCAAGGTTGAGCAGCTTCGTCCAGGAACTACTGGGCACACACTAACAGTGAAGGTTGTCAGTGCAAAGATGGTATTACAGAAGGGACGTGCTGATGGTCCCCAAATGCGCCACATGAGAATCGCTGAATGCTTGGTTGGTGATGAGACAGGAATGATTATCTTTACAGCTAGGAATGATCAAGGTATGTGATTTAAGAATATTTTTATTAGTTTACTGGCTAGAATTTGCATATAATGTTTCAGACGGCTTTTGCTTGAATGACATATATGAATGGTGTTTGGCCTGTTTGGTTTGTATTTAAAATTGTTTTGTGAGTTTGTCTTGCTTTGATCAGAAGAAATTTCATTTTGTATTTACTTTAGTTTGCATATATATCCTAGTTGTGCTTTTAAATTCATCGAAATTTGCAACATTTATTTCATGGAGTCAGGTAAAAGAAGTTGAGCTCTGCACCTCTGATAAATCTTGATTGGGGGACAATTCCTTGTGTATATCTTAGCATGAAGAAAAAAAATCTTATTAGGAACTAGCATGAACTGATAGCTTTGGTTCTTTGAGATAAAAGTATAGAATACTCTATGTTTTTTTTTTCTTTCTTTTATGTACGATGATTAACCACTTAAATAAGTCAGATGTCATTTGATCAGTTGTATGCTTTGGGTGAAGCCTTGCCGTTCTGATCTATTTACTTTGTCGCAAAGAGATCTTGATTTTGAATTCTGTAAAGTGTGCTGAGAAAGTTATGTTATTCAGGCTTCTGTCCCGCACTAGTATCTTTAGTTTTTGTTTAGTTAAGAAGTCCCAGGTATAAATGTTCCTAGGCAGGTCTAGGATTAGTGACTAATGTTTGGAGTTGGATGCTTATTAGTTATTACTGACAGAGTTTGTTAGAAATTCCACGTGAATATGGTTTATTTTCGGTTGACACATTTCAAGATCAATGGGGATTTAATCTAAACCCTAGGGAAATTGGGAAGTGTGGTGATTATGTGCACACTTTTGTTTAGTGAGGACTTTTCATGTTGCAGTTTCCTCTTCAGTCCTCATTTTCTTGGCATTCCAATGTGAAACTACTGCTCGAACAGGTCAAGTACCTCTTACTTGTGTTGCTGAAGTAAAATATTTTGGCAGTGTTGAGGTGAAGTGTATCTGATTAGGGGTGAAATGGGGGTCTTAAATTTTTCGAAGTTGCATATACGTATGAATTGAGGGTGTGAAGCTAAACAATCGAGGTGTTGTCCAGATTAAGTCAGAGTACAGTATGTCAGTATGTTTACAATAGAAGCCAAATCTTAAAAGAAAATGACTTTGAAATTCGGATACCTAATTGTGATATTATAATCTTAGCTTATTTTATATATCCAAAAGCTTTTCAAGTTTATTTTTTGCATCTCTGCAGTTCAATATTCCCCTTTAGAGTCCTGAAATCTAATTCTGTAGTTGATACTTGAGGTGCTACGGCCAAAAAAATGCAAATAGATTTTTTATTTTTTTATTGTGTTTTATAAGATAGGCTGATTTTACAAGTTATTTTTACTAAAAATGACATGTTGATAGTTTTTTTTAATGTATATAATTTGCGTTTCTGACCTACGTGACACTTTACTTTAGACCATCTCTCTCTCTCTCCACTCAATCTATGATATCCTAGCTCAACATGTGAGAGTACAGTCTGCACATTGTCCATTGAAATTTTGTAAAACGATATATACAATTTTTTACAGCATTTTCAGACTGTACATGTTAGCATAGTTTGATAGTGTATTCACATATGTCCAGACCTTGCAGGCTGACATTGGTTGTACATGCATGATTGTATGATACATCAAAGAAGATGAACATGTATAAGATATCCAAATCATAACTGGTTCTTTTATAACACGTATACATGCAATCCCTTGTATGCCTGATTGATTCTTATGTTGCGCTTGTTTATTAGTTGACTTGATGAAAGAGGGTACTACTGTGATCCTTCGCAATGCAAAAATTGACATGTTCAAGGGGTCAATGAGACTTGCTGTGGATAAATGGGGCCGTGTTGAAGTCACTGAACCTGCAAGTTTCACTGTCAAGGAAGACAACAACCTCTCACTGATTGAATATGAACTCGTGAATGTTGTTGAAGAGTGACTTTCTGGTGCTGTGTTCATATCCCTACTACATCGTGACCCAAAAATAAGAAGAAATTCAGCAAAGCAAAATTACCTTTTATCTATGGAACATCTCTTGTCCAAAATGCTCGCGAGTTCACTTTTAGGATGGAGAAAATCTGGAAGCTAGTCCTATCCAAGTTGCTTCTTACTTTGCATCTAATATGGTGGAACCTTTTAGTTCGACCTCTATACAGATGGTGATCGCTGTAAATGGATGACATAAAAGCATCTGGTTCTTGGAACTTGCTTTGGTTTGTTTACTATTTATTCACTTTTGGCAGTAATTGTTCCTTTTTTCTCTTACAACTATGGTTAAGACTAGTGGAAATGAATGTGCATTGCACACTTTCATTTGGGATATCCTTGATAAATCTATTGTCTCCTATAGCTTCATTAAAAGAGAATCATATGATGAATATGTTTGAATGGATAATATGGTGCTAGTGTCTGTGCTATCATAACTGGTTGAAGTAAATTGTGAGCACATTGATGATAGCTTCTTTTGTTTTTATTGTTGAAAACATGAATTTATCTTCTTGTATTGTACTGCATTGTGGAAGACACGGATTTTGAAAATGTGGTGAGGTTGATACTATAGGTTCAGTTGACAAAGCAACCAAAGGGATGGTCTAGGCCATACTGTCAAGGTGAGTTTCTTTATTCTTATGGGCTGAAGTGCCAGCCAGACCCTAGCCTAGTTCTGTCCGAGTTTGTTGTCTTGGAGAGGATCAGTTGCCACTTTATTATGGGCTTCTTCTGAAACCTCTCATTGTCCATGTCTGGTTCATTTGTCTGCTCTGTGCCAGTGTCTCCTACCTTCCCTAACTACATGTTAAGCTAATCTTAACGAGAGTATCATGTAACGGTATGGTTTTTGGCTCGTGACTTCCTCGTGACTAAAGTCACGATAGTCCCGAGGCTGAGGCTGAGGCTGAGGCCGAGGCTGAGTCTGAGTTAGGGTCTCCACCCTCACAACGGAAGTCGAAGCAGACTAACCGCTTGTCCTCTGTCTCGTGAATAAATTACTCTAGTCACGAGTCTAAGATAGGGCGAAGACCTCAGAACGGAAGTTGAAGCAAACTAACCGCTTGTCCTGCAGAGCATTGGCAGAACCAAATATTTCAACTTCTAGGCAGAAGTTATCTATCTACAATATGCACTTACCTTCTCATTCATGAGATTCATATGGTTGGCACTGAAACAAGATCACAAACATGTGGATGGTGTAATGTATACAGTAATGGACCTACTCAATCCCACCATTTTCTTGGCTCCACCCTCCCATCATCTTAGTGAAAGGACCACCCAACATAAATGGTTTCTAAGTGCAAAAAATATTCATAAAAAAGCACATCTCAACTACACCAGAACAGAGAAAACAAACAAGCCAAAAAGATATGGATTTCCAGGCAAATATTACATCATCCGCGCATCATCCCTGCGTCATGCCATGTATTCACTGCATCAAATGCCCTCTCTGAAGCTTTCACTTCACTAACTATCCTTCTTTGTGGTCCAATTCTCCATGAAACCATCATTTACATTGCTTTCCATCTCTTTATACTGTCATGAGTACATAAAAGTATACAAACAGCCAGTTTCTGGTATAGTTCTCATCAAGATCAAACGGTCAGGAAGGTTTTTTAACTCCAAGTAACTATGTATCTGTAGTAACAGATGGTCCATACATAGAATGTTCTGCATATCTCAGTGGATGTATAAGCAAATTTGTAATATATCAGTATAAGGGAATGTTCTGCTACTACTTCTTGTTGTTTGTATATGATAAAAGTACATTCTTTTTTTTATTCTCCATATCATATCTCAGTGGATGATCATGGTTTTGCTGGTAGGGTTTTGTATATTATGCTGTCAACAACCATTTGTGGGCCTTGAACTCCATGAAGATCTGGTTCATGGGTTGGAGAATATTTATTATTTGAATCTTTATACGAAAACTTGCAAGTCAAAAGCTCCCAACAAACTGTCCTACAGCAACAACTCTTATCCTTGCACTGATGATTCGCCGAGAAAGCGAATTCAAGAACATCTTTTTTCACATCTTCTTGTTCATGTAACTCCAAGACATCATAGCGTTTCGTTATGCTTTCCTCTTTTAGCAATTCGATTCGAAATAACAATCTTACCAATATTGCTAAGCTCATTACTGATACATTTTTATATCTTCTTGACAATGCATAATTTCTTGAATAACATTATATGATTTATATCAGACATTAATGATGTCACTGAGATACTCTGTAGCAAAAAACAAACAAGAAAACTATATGATATATGATCAAAAACAGCTCCTACAGTTGGTAGAATCTTAGTCTGGTTCTTGAAATGTTGAAGAATATGACCTGTCGTTTACCAAGAAACGGCGGCACATGTGGCATCACATGCATATAATCAGTAGATTAATATGGAAACTTAGCTTCAGATCCATATAGTATTAAACAAATCTTTAGCATTATCCACAGCAAGCTAAGCTGTCTAGCTGATAATTACACACTATATCAGTAGATTGTAGTTTATTTTTAATGAAATGTTGGTTGTTTCATGTGATCAGTTACTAAATTAGTAGAGTTTTGTAGAAGAATGTCTGTGGGTGGACAGAGAGGTTCTCTGACTTTTGTCCATGGATTCATAGCAATATATTAGATATTAGATTAATGGTGATTGGTTGTTGACTCCGGAGGCGATGCAAGCATCCTTCCACACCTTCCTGCTGAACACACACAATAAGTTGTCTAACAAGTTGCATGTTTTTATGCATGATTGTAAGAGATTGGAACATAAAAAAAATGAGAGGTTTGAGGTTAATATTCTAAATATGGTTTTAAAGATATTTTGGGTTTTTAACCTTATTGACAAGTCTTTCAATTCATGTTTTCCACACCTGGTTTATTCCTTTTTTGGCAAGTGATGTGGTCCAAATGTAGCAAATAATTGTTATGAGTATCTTCTTTAACAAAATAAAGATACACATATACGTGGCGTTAACGTTCACTTTCAAGGATTTGTGAGGTTGATTGACGTGGCGGAGAATACATCAGCTTGAAAAAATGTGATCAGAAATAATTTTAATGACTTGACATGCTGGAGCGATCGTATTGATAAACATGCATGTCAACCTCTGACAGACAATATGATTTTTAAGACATTGGTTATGGCTCTTCAAAACACGAAGAGGAAACAAATAGGGTATCATGCAAAAAGAATGGGAAATTATGGTGATAAAGACCAGTTTATGCCCTAGAGCAACACCACATGCTTTTCTTTATCTTCTTTCTTTTTCTGCAAATGGGTAGAGCCATGAAAAAGAGAGGCTTGACATGAACTGTTTTTGCTTTTATGTAACCAAAAGATAAAGTGAAAAATCTATATGCAAAGATTGGTAACAAATACTCATAGCATTCATCATCATTTGGTTTGTTGACTGTTGAATGGATTAGCCATCAAAATGGGATTCCATTTTTCTCTATAAACTAGTAATGGGATCACTATAAGAGAGTTTTTTCTTATAATTTACAGGGTTAATGATCTTCCAACTATATTTGTATATTATGTTTGATCTTTCGACTACTTTTAAAGTTGTCATTCATCTGTTTACTTACTCTACAATCTCGTTACTATTCATAAAAAAATATTTATTTAACATCCATTTTATGGAGCCATAAATTTAACTTTATGGGGGCAAAAGATTTTATTTTACACAAATATTGACACAATTCATAGAATTGAAAGGAAAAAATAGTGGAGGAAACTGCTCTCAAAACTATCCGTCTTTAATTTTATCCCAAAATTTACCTACATCGTAACACTATTAATTGAGGGCATATGTAAAAGATAATATAAATATAATTGTTAAATTTCACAAAACAAATGCTGAGATAGAATAATTAGTGAGCTTATCTAACAAGTAACAAGTTTTTTTTTTTTTTTTGGTTCAAAAGTATGAAAAGCAACTCCTAATATTCAACCTAATGTTTCATTTTCTTATAGCACATCTTGTGAAATGCCAGTTAGCTACAAACATATATTAGGCTGGCTACTTTTTTTCAGTACCACATTATCTTCATTTTCTTTCATTAAATGATGGCATTATTGGTATGGAAATGGAAAAAGAATCAAACACAACACTCATAAGCAATTTAGTATTGTGCAAATTTGGTTGACATGTGACAACTTGAGAAAAGGTCTTAGGGTTTGATCTAAACTTTTAATTTTGGGTTTCATGTCCCAATCAATTTGAATAAAACCATTATAAGCACCTTCCTAGATTTGGAAACATAGATACAATATTCAAATCTCTATGAGTTCACATTCTTGTATTAATATGTGAATTTCAAAATATTTAATACCTTAATGTCATTATCATAATTTTATTTGTAGCAACACAAGTGAAGTAAATTATGATCTCATGTCATCACTTGTATATATTTGTGTAATTTTGATTTGCATATTTGAAAAGCTTTGATTTGAAGCTATCAACAATGGGTCACTTCTCATGTACATACAAATTATCAACATATATATGATCAAATGGCTTGGCTTCCTCTCACAATCCATCATAGCATATTTAGATCCATTTTCGTTGTCACATTATAAATAATTTAAAAAATTGAATTTTGTCAGAATAAATTTCTATTAATACATAATTCAATTAATTTCACGTATCGTGTTTCATATCATTAATACAATTAACAAGAAGTACAAAATTATGGTAGAAAAAGTTTTGTATGTCTTACAACTATGCAGAAATGAATATCAGATCAAACGATAAGAATAAAAATCATTATGAAGAAACTTTATATTTTATTTAATAAATAAAATTTTAAAAAATAACCTAAATCAAGAACCATTGTCAATACTTTTCATAAACTCAAATCTTTATAGAAAATTATAATAAAACAAAACAAAATTATAACCATGTCTAAAAAAATAAAATAAATTTGAACACTATCTGAATGGCCAAAAAAATATCAGTTTAAACTGTGCAGACCAGCTTTCAATCCATTTCAAACACGTGGTTTATGAACTTTACTCTATTGAATTCTATATGAATAGTGGTTCATGCATTTTGCAACGTTTTGACATTCAAAAACTAAATCATATAAAAATAACATGATTTTGTGGTCCATACTCTCACTTTCATGTAAATGATCACAATCATATATGTGTGACTCAAATGTGAATGGTAACAAAAATGTGAATGTTACCACATTCTCTTGGTAAAATTCTTTGTGCATGACAAATTATTACTATTGTTTTTTTATTAATGATAAATTATTATTATGAAAAGGTAATAGAAAAAACTAGAAAATGAAATGATTTTAAAATGTGAAGAGAAGGAGCAATTTGGGAATTTGGGAAAAGTGAAGAGACCTCAAATGTGGCCAAATTTGGAGATGGGAAGCTATGAGAAGCAGTTAACAATATTGCAACCTGTGATCACTTTCTATTCTGTGTTTCTATGTCTTTTTCGAAAATCAAAATTAATAATTTGAGAATTACAATGGGCCATCCTCATCTCATCCACTCAATATTTGTCCCAATTCTTGTTGTTGTCACATGAATGTCTTTTGATGCTCCATAAATGTGTGAAAGCTAAATACTTGTCAAATTCGACATCTGGATTTTTTTTGGTGTTCATGATTAGAGGCGGCCGGATTTTTGGATCGAATCAGACTGAATTTAAACCGATCAGACCGAATATGTTTAGATAAAATTTGGTCTGGTCTATGATTTGCTAGTCTAGTCTGATTTAAGACTTAATATTTTACCCTACAATCTTTGGTTCATAAATTACTTAAAATGAAATTGATCTTAATTTGAACCAATGCACATTTTTAGTGCACTTCACAAATTTACAATAGCTAATTGTATGATTATAAAGTTGTGACGACACGTCAATGTCGTCATTTTGTAACATTAAAGGTTGAAGACAATGGATATTGGGAAGGATCACAATAATTAGATTAAGTAAAATACCTAATTTAATTTATGAACTTTTGATGAATTTTCAAATATTGACTCAATTTGGTCATATGGACTATTTTCGGTAAAAAAACAAAATTCAGAGACCAAATAAAAACGAGAAATACAAGTTCATGAACTATTTTAGTTAAAAAAAACTCCTGAAGCAAACCAGGTGAAACACAAAATTATAAGGAACAAATTGAATCTTTTACCATCAATATATTTCAATCAATTTTTGATAATTTTCTTGTCATCCCCAACGGTTAAAAACGGTTGGATTGAAGCAAACAAGAGTTGTTGAATTAAAATAACTAAACGCACTAAAAAATCCACAGAATTCAATTAACGGTAAACAGGGTTGGTGATTAACATAATCCAATTCCAGAAACAACCTTACGTTGTCGTCAAAATTACAGAAATAGCCATCATCACGAGCTAGCAACTGTGGTTGATTTGTAATTTTGCATGAGCAGTAATTTTTGTTTATAATGGAATGTTAAATCAAAAGAGTCACGATAAAGATTCTCACAACTTACATATATACACAACAAAAAAAGCTTTAGCGGGTAAGCGCGTAAGAATCGGTGTGAGAGCTACGTGTCTCCAATCACAGAGTTCCACGTGTAAATAACGCGGCTGCTGTCAATTTTTTTCAATATATATATATTTTTATCTGTTGTGAGTTTATTTATTTATTTTTTGTTTTTAAATTTTTAATTGCTAAGAGCTGCTTGTGAATGAAGACACTGCTGTTTCACAGTCAGACCTCACTTTGCTCCTTTACCAAACCCACAAAAAATAACACTACTTATACTAAATATGACAAATATACATTAATAAACTAAACTAAATTAAATTAAAGTGATATAATAAGGGAAAAATTGACCTAAGGTTTATCCCAATTATAATTTTAAAATAATTTTAGTACTACTATTAGGTGGGTCCAATATTTCATTAATGACAAAACCAATTTATGTATGCTTCTGTGATTTTTTTAGACAATAAATTGGACATTATTATTTTAAATTGGAACAATAATGCTTGGTTTGAATTGAAGGTAAATTAAAGGAATTAAATTATGAAACTTAATATTCAACATGCCTGCAAAAAAAAAAAAAAGTGTAATAAAGGGGTATATAATTCATACCACCATCACACATGTGCATGCCATTTAATTTGACACAAACACACAACATTTATTTATGGAGAATGAAGTTGAAAGTTTGAAAATAAAGTTTACATCAAGCTTTTAAGAACTGAAGTTACTATCATATTTGGTGCACCCCTCCCAAATAATAACTTATTGACTAAACTTTTCAACTATAATAATTTTAATATGAGTTATTTATCTAAAATATAAACTAGTTAATCATTTTTCTCAAAGTTGAATATAAGATTTGAACTCAAATAACATAAAGAAATATTAGATCACATTAACCATCGTACCAACTCTTTCAATTGAGTTACTTATTTTGTAATTACGTGAAATCGTATTATAATATAGTAATAAACTAGTTAATATGGTTTTAATCTGTTATCGCACGTATGCATGTGGATAGAAGAAATCATATGTCTAATTTGTTTGGCAACAAAGTTTACTACAATACTTTATTAGTGTTATTTGAGTTTTTCTTCTCTAGGTTTTGTGCTTTGAGTGATAATTGTGTGATGAGGGTGAGTTACCTTATCAAAACACTCTTCACTTCTTTCCATCTTTCTTTGTTTCCTCTACTTTTTTTCTTTTTAAGTTTTTTGTTGATTGTTCAAAAAAAAAAAGTTTTTTGTTGAAAGTATTTTATTTAAAGTTTTTGGGCCTATAAATACCTCTCTACTCTTCCCCATTTCACACCCACATTCAAAGCCATATCCTTGCATTTCTCTGATTTATGAGTCCTTTTATTATGGTCTTCTGTTGGGTTCAAATTAGTTCATCAATAAAACATTTGGGTTTTCCAAATTTTAGTATCTAATTCATTCTAGGAACAAGAGTGCAAGATCAAATAATAATATATAAAAAAACAGTATTTTTATAATTTTAAAAAGCATTCACTCAGTATCACCACACCCACACAAAAGCTTTTTATATATTTCTTGCTCTCAGTTTCACTTCCAACAAAACCTCCAACATTCTTCTCTCACCCTCTCTTCAAAAATGCCCAAACAGACCCTTATTGTGAGGCTCAGCCCTCTCCTCTTGTGTTGCTTGCTCTTCTCTGCTCTCCATGTAAGCTTATCTTCTCAATTAATTCAATCACAAATCTCTTAATTTGATGCTTACCCATTATTCGTTTTCTGTCAATGCAGGTGGGTTTCGCCGGCGCCGACGGGATTTCCCGCCGTTTGCTGGCCGGAGGTGAAAGCCCATTCACCCCCAAAGCGTCTCTGATGCGTTACTGGAACAATCAGATCAGCAACAGCTTGCCCAAGCCAGATTTCCTCATCTCCAAGGCGTCGCCTCTCACCGCCGTCGACGCGGCGGCGTTCACTAAGCTCGCCGCCCAGAATGCCCTCTCGCCGCACCTCCCGGCGTTCTGCGCCGCCGCCAACCTCCTCTGCTTCCCCGATTTGGGGGCGAGTCTGGAAAAGCACAGCTCCGATGCCCAGTTCACCACTTACAGCAACAAGAACTTTACCAATTACGGAACGGGTGGACTCGGCGATAAGAACGAGTTCAAGAAATACTCCGACGGCGATAACTTGCCGATCGATTCGTTCCGGCGATACAGCCGCGACTCGGTGGGTCACGGCGACAAGTTCGATAGCTATGGAACCGGAGGCAATGTGGCTGACCAGAGCTTCAATACCTACGGTACCGGCGCCACCGGTGGCTCCGGCGAGTTCAACTCCTACAACAAGGAGATCAATGTCCCCAATCTAATGTTCCAATCCTACTCGGCCGACGGGAACGGCCGGGACCAGACCTTCAAGAGCTACACAGAAAACGGCAATTCTGGATCCGAGGGGTTCGCGAGTTACGGCAAGCACGGCAACTCGGCCGGGAACTCGTTCACCGGATACGGCGAGAACTCGAACGTTATTGGGTCGACGTTCTCCGGATACGGCGAGGACGGAAACTCGGCGACCGACACGTTCAAGGGTTACGGCGAGAACGGGAATGTGCCGGAGAACAATTTCCGGAACTACGGCGAGAACGGTAATGCCGCCGTCGACAGCTTCACCAGCTACAGAGACCAGTCCAATGTCGGCGACGATTCGTTCCAGTCCTACGCCAAGGACTCCAATTCCGCCGAGGTCGATTTCAGCAACTACGGCAAGTCCTTCAACGAAGGGACCGACAAATTCTCCGGCTACGGCAAGGGAGCTTCGTCGCAGAAGATCGATTTCAAAGGCTACGGCGTCAACAACACCTTCAAGGACTACGCCGACAAGAAAGCGGTGTCGTTTAAGGAATACACCAAAAAGGACAGCTCCGGGAAGGTCTCAGTCTCAGCGATGGCGGTCAGTGGCAAAAACGTAAATAAATGGGTGGAGCCGGGCAAATTCTTTAGAGAGTCGAGTCTGAAGAAGGGCACTGTAATGCCAATGCCTGACATTCGAGATAAAATGCCCAAAAGGTCGTTTTTGCCCCGGACCATTTCGTCGAAATTACCGTTTGCCACCTCCAAGCTGCCGGAGATGAAGCGTATCTTCCATGCGCTCGACAACTCCTCCATCGAGACCATGTTCATGGAGGCTCTCGCCGACTGCGAGCGCGCGCCGAGCTCCGGCGAGACCAAGCGGTGCGTGGCGTCGGTGG
>JAYMTF010002705.1:0-17281 GCA_036897485.1 Pelargonium nanum | reverse complement strand
GGGTGGGGTGGGATTTTGGGTTAAAAGGGGAGAGCTACCCCCTGTTGTGTAGCTCTATTAAAAAAAAAGTTAAAATTAAATTAGGACATTTATGGCAAAAAATTACTTTACGAAATTGTAATTAAGTTTTAGACGGATAATATTATAAATTACTTACTAAAAAAATTAAATTATGACACTTTTTTTTTTTGTTTTCTTAAATTATATTGTAAAAATTGATTAAAAAAGAATTATTTAGGTAATTTTTTTGACGAAATATTTAGGTAAACTATTTTTTTAAGGAAATATTTAGGTAAACTATTAGTTGTAAGAAATTCTTTTATTGTAAATTTAATAAAAAAAATTCTTCTTTATTACACATTTAGTTATAAATTATAATTAAATAAAAAATTTATACTAAAATTATAATTAAGCAAAAGTTTGGACCACAACTAAAAATTTGATGACGTGACGTTCTAATATGCATTATAAACCTGTTTTTTTGTTCAGCCTTTATAGTATGTATAGGTTTTTATTTTAATTGTTAGGTTTTTAAATGAGCTCTTGTCGAACAATTTATTAGTTGTAAGTTTTGGTAATAAATTGAAACTGATTGGTTAAAAGCGACAACTGAAAATATAATTATTTTATCTCTTACGAACAACTCTAATTTCTAGGGGGACAATTTTTTATTTTAGCACAAGACCCTCAAAATGATTAAGACGACTTTGTTTTTTCATATATGTTGCAAGAGTAACTCATGCTTAAATTTTAACAAAAATGCGAACACAAGTTGCAAAATAAATGTTTTATCATTGTAAAAAATTTACCTCTGCATACGTGGAGATTTATTTTCCCCGTGAATAAAACTCGATGAGAATGTATATGAGAATAAAGATAAACATCATTTCCCATGTGGGATGAGATTTGCACTCCCGGCCACATACCCGCCCCACGACCGTTCCTATGTCACGGTGCTTCAGTTTTGTAATTTTGCTGGGGAGCTGACCCGGATAGATACGGACTCAAGCCCGTCTACCCTAAAACCCGAACCCAAAACCCTAGTTGTGCAACGTAGTGTACTGTGTACCCAAAGAAGGGCACTATTGATATGGTACAATGGTACCAATTCTATATATATCGCAGCCATCTCCTCCGTAAACCCTACCAAAACCCTTCTCTTTCGCTTCATTTCTCACCAAAAATGCCGCTCGGAGAGAGGCCAGGAGACAAGAGCGAGTCTCGCTACTGTGGCGTGGAGACCGACTTCAACGATGACATGCCCCACCTCCTCTCTTACAATCTCTCCCATGGCGGATTCGATTTCGTCGTCGCTCCTCTGGTTCGTACATTTCTCCATTTCTCCATTTTTGTATGTTCAAATGTGTGTTTGATTCATTTCTGGTGGCTAATTAGCCAGTCACATACCAGCCATTTGGCTGTCTTTTTCTATGTGAATGGTCAGTAAGCTCACCTAAAACAACGCGATGATGGCCATTTTGGTGAAGCTTTGCCTCTGGTTTCACTCCATGGCTGTCAACTACATGTATATGTTTAAATTTTAAGTGATTTTGCTCAAATGACTGGTTTCTGGAAATGCATGGTCTGGTAGAGAACTAATCATATTGGGTGCTATACATGGGCTGAGAAATTGTGTTATGGGACTCTTTAGAGAACTAATCATATTTTAATTACCTGTACAAACGCATGTATGGAATAATTAACTATGTTGGTATGCTGGTTGATTTGAGAAATGCTGATTGTTCATCGGTTATGCTAGAACCTGATTGTATGAAAGTTAAATCATGGCAGTAATATGGAGGTTTGATTACTATATTAATAGAAACTGCCGAGCAGAGAATTAGTCTTTGAATAATTTAGGAAGTTTATTCTCAATATATAGTAAAGTAAAAAAGATGCTGGGATGGTTTAAATGGAGTATGCTAAGTTGATAATTAAATATGTTGCTAAGCTGGTTGATTGGAGAAATGTTGATTGTTCATCGACTATGCTAGAACCTGATTGTATAAAAATTATGTCCATGACAGTAATAAGGAAATTTGATTACTATATTAATAGAAACAGCCGAGCAGAGAATTACTCTTTGAATAGTGTAGGAAGTTTATTATCCTCAATATATAGTAAAGTAAAAAAGATGCTGGAATGGTTTAAATGGAGTATGCTAAGTCAGGTTACTGTCCATGACAAGTGGCATTTTTTTCTTCTGAAACATAAATCTCACAAACACTTGAAAGTTATTTTGTTGCTATTCCTCTGGTTCGTATCTTTCTCCTTGATTTCTCCATTTTTGTATATTCTAATGTGTGTTTAATTCATTTCTGGTGGCTAATTAGCCAGTCACATACCAGCCAAATGGCTGTCCTTTTCTATGTGAATGGTCAGTAAGCTCACCTATAATAACATGATGATGGCCTTTGTTGGTGAAGCCTTGCCTCTGGTTTCACTCCATGGCTGTCAACTACATATATAATTTTAACTTTTATGTGATTTTGCTCTCAATGTCTGCTTAAATGCGTGCCTACTTATTTTTTTTCTGCTATTGGGCTTGTTAAATCTTAAATTTGGATAAAAATTCTGGGTTATGGCAATGCATGGTCTGATAACTTTTGAAATTGTTTTATGTTCTCTTTAGAGAACCATATTTGGATTACCTTTATAAACATATGTATGGCATAATTAACTATGTCGCTAAGCTGGTTGATTGGAGAAATGCTGATTGTTCATTGGTTATGCTAGGATCTGATTGTATAAAAGTTATTTCCATGGCAGTAATAAGGAAATTTGATTACTATATTAATAGAAACTGCCGAGCAGAGAATTACTCTTTGAATAATGTAGGAAGTTTATTGTCCTCAATATATAGTAAAGTAAAAAAGAGGCTGGGATGGTTTAAATGGATCATTTATTTATTATGCTAGTCCATGACAAGTGGCATTTTTTTCTTCTGAAACACAAATCTCACAAAAACCTGAGAGTAATTTAGTTGTTGCTCCTCTGGTTCATATCTTTCTCATTAATTTCTCCATTTCTGTATATGCAAATGTGTGTTTAATTCATTTATGGTGGCTAATTAGCTAGTCACATACCAGCCAAATGGCTGTCCTTTTCTATGTGAATGGTCAGTAAGCTCACCTATATTAACACAATGATGGCCTTAGTTGGTGAAGCTTTGCCTCTGGTTTCACTCCATGGCTGTCAACTACATATATTTTTAACTTTTATGTGATTTTGCTTCCAATGTCTGCTTAAATGCATGCCTCCTTTTTTTGTGTGCTATTGGGCTTGTTAAATCTTAAATTTGGATAATTTGGGTACTATACATGGTCTAAGAAATTGTTTTATGGACTCTTTAGAGAACCATATTTGAATTACCTTTATAAACGCATGTATGGCATAATTAACTATGTTGCTAAGCTGGTTGATTGGAGAAATGCTGATTGTTCATCATTTATTCTACAACCTGATTGTATGAAAGTTAAATCGTGGCAGTAATATGGAGATTTGATTACTATATTAATAGAAACTGCTGAGCAGAGAATTAGTCTTTGAATAATGTAGGAAGTTTATTGTCCTCAATATATAGTAAAGTAAAAAGATGCTGTGATGGTTTAAATGGAGTATGCTAAGTCAGGTTACTGTCCATGACGAGTGGCATTTTTTTTCTTCTGAAACATAAATCTCACAAAAACCTGAAAGTAATTTAGTTGTCGCTCCTCTGGTTCACATCTTTCTCCTTGATTTCTCCATTTCTGTATATGCGAATGTGTGTTTAATTCATTTACGGTGGCTAATTAGCCAGTCACATACCAGCCAAAAGGCTGTCCTTTTCTATGTGAATGGTCAGTAAGCGCACCTATAATAACACGATGATGGCTTTTGTTGGTGAAGCTTTGCCTATGGTTTCACTCCATGGCTGTCAACTACATATATATTTTTAACTTTTTTGTGATTTTGCTCCCAATGTCTGCTTAAATGCGTGCCTACTTTTTTTTTTTGTTTGTGTGCTATTGGGCTTGTTTAATCTTAAATTTGGATAAAAATTCTGGGTTCCGGCAATGCATGGTCTGATAACTTTTGAATTTGCATTTATGTTCTCTTCAGATAATTTGGGTACTATACATGGTCTGAAAATTTGTGTTATGTTCTCTTTAGAGAATTAACCATATTTGAATTACCTTTATAAACGCATGCCTGGAATAATTAACTATGTTTCTATGCTGTTGATTGTTCGTGCTAGAACCTGATTGTGTGAAAGTTATTTAAATGGCAGTAATATGGAAATTTGATTACTATATTATTAAAAACTGTCGAGCAGAGAATTACTTTTTGAATAATGTAGAAAGTTTATTGTCCTGAATATATAGTAAAGTAAAAAAGATGCTGTGATGGTTTATATAGAGTATGCTAAGTCAGGTTACTGTCAGCAGTTCATTTATTTATTCTGCTAGTACATGGCAACTGGCAAGTGGCATTTTTTTTCTTCTGAAACATAAATCTCACAAACACCTAAAAGCAATTTGTTGAATGTAATGCATGTGTTTTTTTTATATATTTTATTTATGTTTTTGCTTATTTTGTAAACGCTTATGACTTTTATTTAATTTAGGTGGCCAATTAGCCAGTCACATATTAGCCACATGGCTTTTATTTTGTGTGAATGGTCAGTAAGCTCACCTACATCAGCATTGGTTGACAGCTTATATTTGTGATGCTATATTTTGGTTTCACCTGTATGCTGTGAACTACATTGATATAACTTGTGCTATTTTCTTAATTTGGTTGTCAACCCTCACACATTTTCTTTTAAAACCAGTGATTATCGCTTTGAGCTTATTTTTTTATATATATAAATGATGCAGATGGATCCGGCTTATAGGCCAAGCTTAATGGAAAATGATGCAGGCAAATCCGGTGCTCTTCCTTTTGCTGGCTCAGACTTAGTTTTGAGCCCTTCACAGTGGAGCAGTCATGTTGTTGGTATATACTTTTTTTTAGCCTTTTTTATTTTCAATTATGTTGCCATGATGGTCACTTAGTTATAAGATGTCACTTTACTTGCCTCAAGTTCAATTCATTTTTTTTTTCAAATTGCTTTCTGATGGAGAAACTGTGTGACTCGAGGCAGAGTGTCTTTAAAGAATAAACTCGTCTCCACTCTTTGTTTTCTCTATTATAGTATTTTCAGTACAATGTTGCTTGAACTCTTTTGTCTGTTGAAGTGTGAGCATTATCAACTTATTTTGCTATGATGTGCTTTTTCAGACTTACAATTATGGTTTATATTTAAATTTTGATCAGGAAAAATTAGCTCCTGGATTGACCTGGATTCAGATGACGAGATCCTTAGGATGGATTCTGAAACTACTTTGAAGCAAGAAATTTCATGGGCTTCTCATCTTTCCCTTCAGGTCTGTTCTATTGAATTGATTTTTCTGGTAAAATTTGGGCTGTGGGTGCCTTGTGCTGCTGTCTGTTTAAATTTGTAATCTACTCTTGACCATTGCAAATTGGTTGTTTTGAGAGAATCATGTATATGTTTGTCTTGTATACTCTTTGTTGTCACTTTTTGAAGTTTTTCCTATTGTTTCTCACTAGTATAAGGTCACCTGGCATTCTTAATGTTTCTTGCCTTGGTTAAATATTGAAACCTATGTTCATAAACCTTTGCTTCTGATGTTAGAGATTTTTTTTTTCTGTACTATAAAATGTCCTACTAAACACAACCAACACCATAATAGTATTTGATGTGATTTTGCTCCAAGCAATTAACAAATGAAGCTGGGCAGAGCAATATGCAAGCCTAGTAGATTTTTCAAATCAATCTGAATATTACTTTAATTTGGCTTGGTTTGATACATGGTAATTGTGTTGAAAGACAACAAGAAAAATATCTACAATCATAAATAAACAGAAATGTCAAATTACTATATTGTATAGAAGAAAGCAATGAAATTTTCAGTTTGCACATAGTAATTGTTTCAAGATTTTTGCAATGAGAAGCTGCAGTAAATATGTTTCTAGATGCCAATTACTGTAGTATAATGTTACAATGTTTTTCTTTATGCTTCTTTTTCCCATCAATACCTTTTGATTTTTGCTATTAATCATCTGCTGCAGGCATGTCTTCTTCCTGCCCCTAAAGGAGCATCCTGTGCTAATTATGCCAGGTGTGTAAATCAAATTTTACAGAGCCTGAACAGTATGCAGGTAGCATTCGGTACTTAAATTTATAATCATTTCACTTCTTTCTGCCTTTTTTACCTATAATTATCATATCCTTTACTTGTGTTTTCTTCTACTTCACTATAGCTGTGGCTTAGGATTCCACTGGTGAAGGCTGATGATGATTCTGTGGATGCAAACTCTAATAATTTGGTGAGTGAAGTATCCTCCTCCAATGGGGTTTTAAATCTTACCTCTGAATTGGTTTTAGTATTTTTTTTCTTAAGAACGCAGCTTGTGAGGGGTTATTTGTTCTTCATTTGTGAAGGTGTTTTTATTTTATTTATTTTTATGTTAAAGTATTAATGGTCTTTGTCTATTCTCCGGTAAATTTCTGAATCTATTTTTTTTTTCAATTCAAAACTAAAAGATATTCACATCTGATTTTGCTGTGCTCATTTTACTTGTCAATAATGTTTTTCTTTTTATTTCTTAATGTCCAATGATATATCAATTTTAAACTTTGTTTGGACTTTGGAGGATCAAGGACACTGCAATGAAATTTCCTTTCACGTAATATATTTTATTGTTCACCGGGAACTGATTGGTTAGATGCCTTTTCTTTCTCTCACTATATTATTATCTATTTTAATTTGGCTGCAGATTGATTCATGGGAAATGTGGAACTCATTTCGTCTTCTTTGTGAACATCACAGCCAGCTATCTATTGCTCTTGATATTATGTAAGTCAAGTAAACCATGCCCCCCTGTTTTATGATATGATTATTGATGGTGAAAATTCATTGTAGCTCTTAGAACTGTACAGTTATTAAACTCATTTTCGTGTATAATTGCACATTCATCAGGTGTTCACTACCTACAGCAAACTCACTTGGACGCTGGTTTGGAGAATCGGTTAGAACGGCCATAATAAATACCGATGTAATTATATAATGATGCTTCTTTGTTGTATGTCACGTGTGTGTATTCCTCATAGCATTTGTAATTCTTAAGGTTGTAATGATTTCATTCTTGATTTGCTAGTGTTTTTTAACAAATACACGCGGCTATCCATGCCTGTCGAAGCGCCATCAGAATCTGATTACAGGATTTTTTAACCATTCCATTCAGGTACTTGTAGTTCAAATCCTTAAAATGACTCGTACCTAATGTGTCTATATGTATGAATATATATCTATATATATGTGTGTGTATACATATATGCAAGCACTTTTCTAGGATTTTGCATGCCATCTTGATGTTTTGTTTCCTTTGGATGTGCCAAACCTTGATTCTGTGAAGCATGGGTGCTTCTCGGAGGAGGACCTACTGGCACCGGGTACCTACCCAAGTTACATGTACAATATTCTTTTTTGAGTACTTTTTTGGGTATGGTCAAATGTTGTTATTGGGTACTTCTCGGGTGCTTCAAAAATTATAAATTATATAGATATACATAATTTTTTTAACTCTAGATATACATAATTTCAATAAAAATAAAGAAACAAATTTTTCTTCAGTCCTGGAATACCAGGCCTTGTATAATTATTGTAGATCACCAATGTACGAGAACCCTTCCTTTTCTAACCTGCCTTTTATTGTTATAAAAAATCTTGAAATCTGGACTAAAATCATAAATCAAATACTTCATTTATTCTTTTAATGAACCATTTAATATATACAAAACCTAGCAACTTGAAACCAATCTCATTCCTTCTTCTCTTTTTCTAACTGAATATGTTTTGTTTTTTACTTGTTTTGTTTGTCGTTTGTTTTTATAGTGTATTACATAGTTAATTTTTTAATTTTTTTCAAAATTATAAGCACCCTTCCGTGCCCGTACTTAGATTTTAAAAAAATAGTGGTACCAATATACTAGGCATTCGTGCTTAATTGCCTTGATTCCACCCTTTGGGTAGTGGCGAGGGGAACACCTGGGTAGCATTTCACATGTGAACTTGAGACTATCTCATATGCTAATTAACAATATATTTCGTCATTCATTTATATTTTTATTATTATTTCATAACAGTAACTTTTCTGTATAATTTCAGGTAGTGGTTTCGGGAAAACCTGTGCATGGTACTCCTAGTGAAAGTATAAATTTAGTTTCTAATCCTGGTGATAATAATAGTGAAGGTATGAACTGAACACTCAATTTAAGTGCCTATTTTTTTTATGTATACTTTGTTTGGTTGAGTAGAGGTAGGTAAAAGCTTTTTGCATATTCTTACGTGTTGAGCTAGTGCAGTCAGTTACATATATTTTTCCTGTATTCTAATTGTCTAGGTGATCTGCATATGTTCTGTTATTAATTCCGACTTGTTCTTGCTATCTAGGCAAGCAGAGACATCCATTAAGGTTATATCTAGACTATTTTGGGTATCTCTATCAAAAGATGGAGCCACTTCCTGAGCAAGAACGTTTTGAGGTAACTTGTGTACCCCTCATAAATGTACATGCATAGTGGTGTGCTTATGTGCTATTATGTTTTTTATTTAACTTTAGTTTTTTACAGCTTGGTTATAGAGACTTTCTACAATCTCCTTTGCAAGTAAGTTTTTATTTTAATTTACAATTATAGGGTCTTATGTTACAGAGTCTTTTTACTTGTATTACTTTTCACCATGTTCAATGGTTTTTAATTTTGTGTATTACATTTTGTTTTATATTGCAGCCACTAATGGATAATCTAGAGGCCCAGACTTACGAGACATTTGAGAGAGATGCAGTGAAATATATTCAGGTACAGCCAATTCTTATCTTACAAATTTTGATCCTACTGTTATCATTGTTGCAGTTCCACGGAATTGGAACGTGGAATGCTAGGGGTTCCGGAACCTGGAATGGTGGGGTAGACTTATTCAGAACACATAACTCAGAAGAAAAAATGTTTATTTGGAATGTCAAACATTTGTCCCAAACTCATAACAATTTAGGTTTAAGAGTATGCAATAGGTTTGCATTACGAATCGATTTGTATTTAGCTTCAAGTTTGTGTGTTTAAGTTACTTACGCATTATATAAATCATTAATTATAATCGTAATAAATAAATAAATATATGCATCATAAAAAAACAGGTTGTTAAGAAATATATACTAAAACTGCAGTATTTTGATTATAGTAAAATCAATTATTAAAATATTTTTAACCTTAAAACCATATTGGAATTGGAGCCGCACATTCTACTATTCCTTCATTGTAGCATTGCATGGCTGCTCTCTTCTTCGCTTTGATTCTCCTCTATTCTGAGTGCCTCCATATCTTCTCTTTTTAAACATCCATCATTCCATCTTTCTTCAAACATTGGGTACATTTCCATTTTCAGCTTTGCTTGCAAATCACCAATTTGTGTGGCGTCGACACTGGTAAAAGGTTAATTTTTCATTCTTCATATCCTGTTAACTGAAATGCCGAGCTCGCTGGAGTTCTGCGATCCGGAATGAGTGATCTGGAATATTACTATGATCTTAGATGACTTGTTCTATGGAATTTGTTTAAAACCCTAGCTACATTGTTTTAGTATCTCTACAAAAATTGAACAGACTGTCAATTTTGCATGGATTAAAATTGAAGTTAATGGTAAATCTATCATCAAAACCCCCTGTTCATCCAGCAAATTCACTAGTGATTTATACGGACCTAAATATTATGCTATAGGATTTGTGCAAAAGAGATTTTAAAAAGTTTTGTGCTGGCTATTTGCATGATTTTGCAATTAATGGCTGCTTATATTCTGTGTTTTCTTATTTTTAATCAAGTTCTTCAAATTTTCAGTACCAAAGAGCAGTAGGTAAAGCTTTGTTGGATAGAGTCCCTGATGACAAGGCGTCTACCACAACCACGGTACTCTATGCATACTGACTTCTTTTATATTTCTCTCAAGGTTTCATTATGTCCTCACCATTTTGCCATCTATCTTATACCACATTTGCTGTTTATTGAAATTTTATGCAGTGAAGATTTAAAGAATATTTCTCTTTTTTGAATCTAGGTTTTGATGGTTGTTGGAGCAGGACGTGGACCTCTTGTTAGGGCGTCATTGCAGGTTTGTTACGAACTAGGGATACTCATTTGAAAAGTGTTTTCTATTTGTTTGAATGCAGGCTTTGTTGTTGCTTTTGGGATTTTTAATTTTTATTTACTATGCATTTGCCTTAATATAGGCAGCTGAGGAAACTGGACGTAAGCTAAAAGTTTACGCAGTTGAGAAAAACCCAAATGCAGTTGTTACACTCCATGTAAGTAGCATATTATTAGTAATTTATTGCAAGTTGTATTAACTTTCTCTATGTTGGAATCTGTACTGTGTATGACCTTTATTTCTCTTGCTGATTAATTGACAATGTGACATTTATTTATGCCAACCTTCGCTAATAGTCAGTCATTGATTAATTTGTAAGAAAAGTTATGTATATAATTTGCACGAGGCTAGTAGTCCTATACTGCAGGATCTAACACAGATGGAATACCAACTTGTTAGTGTATTGAGTTTGATAATGCTGACTTCTGCTTAATTTTCTCAGTTTAAGTAATTGAGGGGCGAATTACGTATTGTTATATTTGTTATGTTTGATATCATTTCATATTGCGTGTCACATTTTGGCGAACTTAGCGAGTTTGATAATGTAGAAGACAGAAAGTTGATTTTGTTTCATTGCCTTTTCTTCTTTCCCCATTTTCCCTTTTCATTTCATTAGCCCCATTAGTTATAGCGTGGCTCTTATCAGAGATGATCCTTTTGTTGCAACAGAGTCTGGTGAAACTGGAGGGTTGGGAGAATACAGTTACCATAGTCTCATGCGATATGCGTTGCTGGGATGCTCCTGAAAAAGCTGACATTTTGGTGTGTGGGTATTCCTCTATTAAATTTTTTCAGGTGGCCCCCTATTTACCTGACTGTCAATTTACTTTGCCCAATTGATCTACAGGTTAGTGAACTTTTGGGTTCTTTTGGGGACAATGAGCTCTCTCCTGAGTGCCTTGATGGAGCTCAAAGGTTTTTGAAGCTAGATGGAATATCAATACCATCATCGTATGTATATTCTTTCTGATGAAGTTGCTTCATATGTTATTTGTTTATATTACTGACTTTATTTTCTTTGGGGTTTATTTTGATATTTTGATCATTGGTTTGTGCCATGTTTATGTTTATGGGAGGGTGTGGAGACTTCTGTTCCTTTCAGCTCTGTATGTTTTGATAACTAGTATCAATAATCACTTCATCACAAGAATGTGAACTAATCCTTAAAAAGAGCCACTTTATGAAAATCAGTTTTTTATTTATTTATTTATTTATTTATTAAAATCAAGGATGAACAGTCTTTGCATTCTGTATCGACATCTCATATCCATTATTTTGGGAGATGCTGCTTGAGTTTTAGGCCGCCTAGAGAGTAGTTGAGTACTAATATTCATTCTTCTCAGGTACACAAGTTTCATCCAACCTGTGACAGCATCAAAGCTATACAATGATGTATGTTTACTATTTTTGTTTGATGTACTGTCACTTGCTTCATGTTTCAGGCTACACAATTCAACTCTTTGTGGTTATGTTGCAGGTGAAGTCTCATAAAGATGTCTCACATTTTGAAACTGCTTATGTTGTTAAGCTGCACAGCATTGCCAAACTCTCTCCTCCGCAACCCGTATGTTTTTTCCATCTGGATAGTGTTCTTAGCCTATTGTCTGGATCATGGCTTTTCTGATGATCATTTTTTTTGTTAAATTAATTAGACGACAGGCTGATAATTTATATTTTTCGTCCATTTGGGAATCAATCTTGATGTATGGTTTAATCTTAATATAATTGGAGAGATGGGGATTAATTGGTTTGTGAAGTTCATGTCTGGATTTTCTCCTTTGAAGGTATTTACATTTACTCATCCGGATTACTCTACTAAAAAAAACAATCAGCGGTACACGAAAATGCAATTTGAGATACCTAGTGACACTGGGTCTGCCATGGTGCACGGTATGTGTCAATGAAACCTAATTTCTTGTCTTTATTATTGGATAAGTTTAGTTCTGTATTGTCGTGATAACTATTGTTGTTGTGATCTGGCTTACTCTATCGATTTTGGTTCTTGGAGAAATTTATTAATTCGTACATAGAACATACACTGTAAGGATTTGCATATTGTTTCAAAATGATGTATATCGGGCCCATTATCTTAATATCAAACATTTGTGAAGCTATTATACAAATTATTGTCACATCATATGAACGACACCTCATTTTCTAGCTGTACTTGAAACTGTCAAAGATTGCCATGAATCCCGAATGCTTTACAGATAGCTGATGAGAATGAATAGTACATTTTTGTCCACATTGTTGTAGATCTCTCTTCAAAGTATAATAACTGATATAGTAGATAGCGTGTTTATTGTTTTATATGATGGTGGAAATATAGGGACTTATTCATTTTTATAATGCATTAATAGGATTCGCTGGATATTTTGATGCAATACTCTATAAGGATGTGCACCTTGGTATTGAACCATCAACGGCAACACCAAACATGTTCAGCTGGTAAGATGATTTGTTTTGCTCAGTTTACTTTTGTAGCTGTGAGGACATATTGGGTGTCCTTCGCAAATTTCTTGGGCTGTGAAGATTAACTTTTTGCAATATTTGTTACAGCTATTTTGGAATCTTAACCAAGTGTTATTTATTGGTATGCTTTTTGTTCAGGTTTGCAATATTTTTTCCATTAAGAGTGCCTGTGCAAATCAGTCCAAATTCTCCTCTTGAGGTGCATTTTTGGCGTTGTTGTGGCTCAACCAAGGTAAATAATATTAATTAAAGGTTCAACTAACAAAAGTACTATTCTAATACATCCATGATCGAACATTTGAAATTGTATTGCTCTGTAAGCTTGATTGTTCATATGTTGGGATGTTGTGCAGGTTTGGTATGAATGGTGTGTGGCATCTCCCAGCCCTTCTCCTATTCACAATAGCAATGGTCGTTCATACTGGGTTGGCCTCTAGTGAACTCTGATATTTGTGAGATGACTTGTAGTTACAAATGAGAAAATGGTATGACCGTATGAATATCAATATGTTGTGAAGCTAGGCCTAGAACGGACTCGTATAGGTAGGGGATGACGAGTGACGAGGTGGCATGTAGCCAAGTTTAGAGCTCCACCGTTTGCATTTTAATTACCTAGCAACCCGAGTTTTCTACCAAAGATGGGTGAGTGAGTTTCTTGTGGTCCAAGGTTTTTTTACTTGAGAAGTTCAAAGGAGGTTAGACAACTTCTGCAGTGCAGTGTTTGTAGGAAGTGTTGTAGTTTGGCCTTTTGAACCCCAAAGCTGTGAAAATTGAAAGGTTGAGTTTAAATGCCATTGCTGTTTGACGATCGTATTGTTTATTGGTACATGCGCAAAGCTCCTGCAATGGCTGTAACATAAATTGAGCAAAGGCCAGGCACATTCTTTTTAGGAATTATTGATAAATTTTACATGACTTTTTTTTACTATGCTTCTTGAACCATTGTGAAATAATTATTGTATTTCCCTCTGACTTGTCTTCTTTCTCTATTGCATTTTACCTAGTTTGTATCTTGGTTTGTGAAAGAGTTAATAATTTAGAATGACAATGAGATTTAAACTAGAATTATCCGATTTTCATTTCTTTACTAGATGGTTATCTCCCACTATTAATGGAATTATATTATCATTTATTCCCTCAAACATATTTACTATCTCACACACACAAGGGAAATGGATGTAGTACAATGATATTTCTTCAAGGGTTTGACAAGTTCGTGTGCTGTTTTTCTAAATATGAATTTAGGAATTTATTAAAAAAATTAATTTTGTGCACCAAACTTGATATTTCTTCATGGGTTTAAAGTTTTTTTTTTTATGTTTTCAGTACCCTAAAGTATGAAAAACTATTGTCGTTCTAATTCCGTCCGTTAAGTTATGAAATGACATAAATGCCCCTAAAAGGAACTTAGAAGTTGAGGTGAAGACCTTCTGATCCATCTTCATCTTCTTCTTCTTCCATAGCAATTGCAACTCCAACTGCAACACTTTTCTTTATTGCAAATTTGACAATGTCGCATCTCTTTCTCTCTCCCCACACAACCGTTGCGCTCTTCTTCTCTTCTATTCACCTGCATTTTCACTTCTCAGGTTCATTTCTCCACAATTTTCATCATTTATACCACGTTTTGTGCTTAATTTTCTTTTTCATTTCTCCAAATAATTGATCTTGTTTTGGTTAATCTGTGGATTTTGTCTTTGTTTGAAATTGGTTTGGTTTGATTTGATTTGATTGCCTGCTCTGTGAATTCTTCCTCCACCCAGATTTTGTTGAACTCTTCTATGATGCTTAATTTTTTCACTATCACTACTCTCATAAAACAACTACATCCCTCCCTCTCCTCTCACCAATGGTCCACTGTCTCCAGTTGCTGTGTTTTATAGATTTTCCCTAATTTTGCCCTGATTCTCACTCAGTGAGATGAAGAAGACGATGTTGATGAAGAAACAGCCTTAAGGGCATTTTGGGCATTTTCAAAAAATATATTAACATGTGCTCTGCACATGACACATTAAGTGGCGTCCATTTTGTTGGACGGAAAAAGTTTTCATACTTTAGGGTACTCAAAAGATACAAAAAATACTTTAGGGTAATCAATTGCAAAAGGTGACAACTATAAGGTAGTAAACGATAATTTCTCCTTCTATGTATTATTGGATTCTAATTTTTTTAAATTTAGTTCTTCGATAGTTAAAAATATCATGTTTGGAATGATTAAATGAAGTTAACATAAATGTAAAAAAATACGGTGAGCTTTTTTACTGATATTTGGATGGGAGATCAGTCTATCGAGGAAAAATTGGGTGCTGTCTATTGGGCGGACATCACCGTCGGTCACTTTTACTTGAATTCCGGCGGCTGGGATGTTCATCTTCTTCGCCAAGTTTTGTTGGCCGAGTTAGTATCAGAGGTGGTCGGAGTTCCAGTTTCGAATGGCAACAACTCGTCGAAATCGATTGTATGGAGGCTTCACAACTTGGGGGAATATACGGTAAAAACAACATATGCTTTGATCAATGGTAGCCCTGAGTTGCATGATAGCGCATGGATATAAATGGAGCCATTTGCTTTGGTTAGCTCGGAAGGAGAGGTTTCATTCCACAAGCTTCACATTCTGCGTGACTGCAAGGTAGCTCGCGCTATTTTTGGCAGAGCATAGTTCCGACTACGACGAAAACACCTTCTTCTCCTTCGTTGTCAAGAGCATAGGTCCGTCTGGTTTCAAACGAAGAGGTTGTCGTGTTGGACATCAGAGACCTTAAGTATCAAGACTGGCAGGTGGAGCTCCGCCATGGTTACAGAGAAAGCAACACGGACGCGGATGAGGACTGGACGGTTCATCGCTATGTGCCGCCAGAAGTGGCGGATCTGGTTCGTAACGATGAGAGAGGCATTTGCCGTAGTAGGGTGATTCCTGTGTAGTTTCGTTTTCCATTCCTTTGTTCACAAAAAAAAAAAATAAATAAAAGAAGACATTTTATACACTTTTAGCACATATTTTCTTATGCAAAAAGTTTTATTTAAGTAAGTGAGAAAAAAAAAATATCTTGTTTGATCTTTACACACAGTGGCTCGGGAGAGTACAAACCTTGTGAAGATGTCTTCTTTGAGGAACTCCATGCAAATTCTTTACTTTATGCTTGCAAGTGCTCAAACTTCGATCCATATTAAGTAGTCAACGGCCACCACTCAATGTTTACTTGAGGATGTGATGTGCAGTAAATTAGTGAAAATATACACGTAAGGGTTGTCGAACCATATGAAAGAAAATTTCAATAATTCATAATAGTAAATTCAAGAGATTCAGTCAATTAATTCAGCTGATTGTAACTGAAAATTAATTGTAAAATTAACTAAAGGAAGTAATAAGATTGTTGAGAGAAAATCAAGAGAAAGCAATTCAATGATTAGAGTTCACCAATTGTCATATAAGTTAACAATAACTATGAAATCAGGAATTAGTCGTATGAGTAGACATTTTTACATAAACTATGCAAGTTCTCACCCGAGTGTATTTGCAAGTCCTAACAAATCTTTACCTAATCGATCAGGTCGTTATGTTAAATTTTAATAATGGGTTACAAAATAATGACTTGGTCATTCCATACTAAAAGGTCAATTTAGTAGGATTTTACTTGCATCATTATATTTAATATCTTCAACTCATATTTATTCGATGTGAGATCCTATCACCCACTTCAACAATAGTCTTTATGCACTTGAACTAATAGTGTTATTGACAAAATAGATTATAAAAAGTTTAAGGTAACCAAAAGTTACGAAATTGAACCTTATGTAATTCCACACCTGTAATCATCTCGGTGAAAATAATTTTTTTAAAGACGTCTTTCAATTTTTTTTAGAGACATACCCTTTATTTGGTGCACGAACATTGACCAAATGTATAAATAGGTGCACAAACTTTCAATTTGTACAAATAGATGCATGAACTATTAATTTTGAACGAATAAGTTAGTATAATTAACGATGTTTAATTTAACTGTTAACTTAAGCTGACTAGGATGAGAGATGAATATTTAATATATATTTTAATTCAATTGAATCCACATCAGCCGATGATGTATGATTAGATCACGTGAGTTTTTCTCTTCAAGTAAATATGGCATGTGTTTTCTTTTTTAAATAACCCTAATAAAAATTTACTAAATATTGTTTAATTAGAAGTCATATGTTGAGCAGTAGCTATTGCAACAACTACATGAACATCTTTTTCAAAGCATTCAATTACTCGACGACGGTTTATCTTCCACATCGCTCCGACAACATCATGGACAATTTGGTATCCGTTTTGTTCTCTTAGTATCCGTTTTCTTCCAAACTGGTCCCCAATTTGGTTTTTGTTTCAATTTGGTCCTTTTAGTATTAAAATTGTTCCAAAATGGTCCTCTTACTAGTCATTTTGTTCCAAATTGGTCATCAATTTGATTTCTGTTTCAATTTAGTCCTCTACTATTAACATTGTTTTAATTTGGTTCTCTTATTATATATTTTGTTTCAAATTAATTCATCCCAAAACTGAGGAGTCAAATTATGACAACGTG
>JAYMTF010002704.1:0-17282 GCA_036897485.1 Pelargonium nanum | reverse complement strand
GGAAGTTGATTGACCTAACTTTTCTCATTAACCAGCCATTCTCCATAATCAAGTTAAAAAGGGCATCATTTGTTTAGGGTTTATCTATGTGAGAAGTTCTGGCATAACATCTGTGCTTCTCAACATGTTCTTTTACCATCTATTGTATTTTTAGTCTAATGTACTCATTCTTTTTCAGCATGATTCTTCTCCACAACAACCGAGGCCAGAGCAGCTGGATAAGCTCAAAATATTTAAGACTATGTTGGAGCGCATTTTAATGTTCTTACAAGTTTCCAAAAATAATATTTTGCCTGGTTTCAAGGAGAAGTTGGGTTCCTATGAGAAACAGATTATAAACATGATAAACACAAATAGGCCCAGAAAGCCTGTTCCTACAATGCAGCAAGGGCAACTTCCCCCATCTCATATGCAATCCATGCAGCAGCAGCAGCAGCAGCAGCAGCAGACACAACCTCATGTTAATCAATTGCAATCTCATGAAAATCAAATGAATCCTCAGTTGCAGCCAATGAACTTACAGGGTTCTGTATCCAAAATGCAGCAGAACAACATGACAAACCTGCAGCATAGTTCTATGTCCTTGTCTGGTGCTTCAATGGCACAACAAAACATGAGTTCAATGCAGCCTGGCTCCACTTTGGATTCAGCACAAGGAAATGCACTGAGCTCACTGCAGCAAACTCCCCTGAGTGCTTCTCAACAGCCAAACATAAATAATTTGGCATCACAAAGTGGGGCAAATGGACTGCAGCAGAATATCAATCCTCTCCAGCCAAATTCTAGTTTGCTTCAACACCAGCATCTGAAACAACAACAGGAACAACAAATGTTACAGAAGCAACAATTTCAACAGCGCCAGATGCAGCAACAGCTGATGCAGAAGCAGCAGCAACAATTGCAGCAGCAACAGTTGCACCAGCAAGCAAAGCCACAATTGTCTGCTCAGTTGCAGACTCACCAGATGAAGCAGCTTCATCAGATGAATGATGATTTAAAGATGAGACAGGGGATGGTTGTTAAAACAGGAGTCTTTCAGCAGCAACAGTCAGTGGGTCAGCGCTCAGCTTACCCACATCAACAGTTAAAGCCAGGAGCTCCATTTGCTATTTCTTCACCCCAACTCCAGTCTCCCTCCCCTCAAATTCCACAACATTCTTCTCCACAAATTGACCAGCAAAATCTTCTAGCATCTCTCACAAAAGCTGGAACCCCCTTGCAATCTGCAAGCTCACCCTTTGTTGTCCCATCCCCTCCGACTCCCTTGGCTCCATCCCCTATGCCCGGTGATTCTGAGAAACCAGTTATTTCCTCACTGTCAAATGCTGGAAACGTTGGGCATCAACAAACATCAAATGCAGTAGTGCCAACCCCTTCACTTGCCATTGGTACTCCTGGGATATCAGCATCGCCTTTGCTCGCAGAGTTTACTGGTCCAGATGGCACTCACAGCAATGCTTTGACTAGTGTTTCTGGCAAGTCAAGTGTTACGGAGCAGCCTATTGAACGCTTACTTAAAGTGGTTAGTTAAACTTACATATTTTAGCACCCTGATATTTGTGGTGCTTACGAGCATTCACATCCATGTATATATGTTGAAGTTTATTATTTTTCTTAATTATTTAAATTTTGTCATTGAAGATTGGTTTGTATTTTTAACTGTTATTTTCAGGTAAAATCAATGTCCCCTACTTCGTTGAGTGCCTCTGTCAGTGACATTGGATCGGTTGTCAGCATGATTGACAGGATAGCAGGATCAGCACCAGGTAATGGCTCTAGAGCTGCGGTTGGTGAGGATCTAGTTGCCATGACCAAGTGCCGTCTTCAAGCAAGAAATTTCATCACCCAAGATGGAACATCTGGTACGAGGAAAATGAGGCGCTATACAAGTGCCATGCCCTTAAGTGTCGTGTCATCAGCTGGCAGCGTAAATGATAGTTTCAAGCAGTCAATCGGGTCCGAGACATCTGATTTGGAGTCAACTGCAACATCTCGCGTCAAGAGGCCTAGAATCGAGGTATTACTCTATTCTTTTGGCACTTTGTCTGAGAAGAACAATAATTTTGATGAAAATGAGTTGTTTGATTCGTAGAATCCAGTATTTGCTGTTTTTTCTTCTCTGAATGGCCCTCCTACATTACCTCCATTAGATGCTTGAAGCCAGTTACTTCATTGGTGATTTTTTTTTCATACCATGAGATTATCATTGTTTAAGTGCATGAATAATGGCTGGTTTTATGCTGTAATTTATAATTATGCACTTCTGCATCTTAACATTGTTTTCCATTCATATTGGTAGAAGCCATGATGGGTTACTTAATTAAATGGTGGCTATAAATCAACTTTTGTAGTGTACGAACAAGTTAAGAGGAAAAAATTAAATTGGCAAGTGAGGGTTACATAACACTCTTAAGAAGATGCATTTAGGTTTACGGGGTTTCATTTAGCCAAAATATCAGCATGTTTATATAAATACACACCCAAGAAGATGCATTTATGTTTACGGGGTTTCTTTTAGCTAAAATATCAGCATGTATATATAAATAGAGATACATCTAACCCGTAATTGCGACAACCCAACTGCAAGAAGGGAGCTCTATCAAATATGTTATACCACCTTGAACCAAGTAGAGCATGCACGAAGTTACATGCTTCTTCTACTCTTTTTCCTTGGCTCAACCAATATTATTTATGGCGCAAAGTGCTCAACGATTCAAATCTCTCTTAGAGCCACGGTGCAAGGCGCATTGCATGGCACATGCGACATGCCTTTTGAAATTGTTAAGTGATCTCACATCGGTAAAATATAAAGTGAAAATGCTGCATATAAAGGTGCAAGTGTAACCCTATTAATAAGGTTGACAATTAATAAGGTTGACCTTTTAGTATTGGAAGCCCAAACCATTATTGGTAGCCTAATTATTATAATTTAAAATGGTATTAGAGCTGATCTGTTTGAGGCTAATGGCCCGTCTGCCTTACCTCTCGATTGTTGTCTACCTATCCACGTGCAGGCCTGGGCACGTGCCCATATCTCTTATTTGGCTTGCACGTGAGGGGAGTGTTAAGTGATCCCACATCGGTAAAATATAAAGTGAAAAGACTACATATAATGGTGCAAGTGAAACCCTACTAATAAGTTTGACATTTTAGTAGTGGAAATCCATATATGTAGCCCAATTTTTGAAAAGATGGTTGAGTGTGCTTACCTAACTGACAAAACTCACACTCTAAATATGGCAAATTTGAGACTTAGAACTAACCGATGAAGCTTGTTGAGACTTGGATGTCCAAGGCGATTGTGAAGACTGATCGCTGAGTTTCTAGAGGTGCAAGCTATCGGAGAAGATAACACCGTTTATGATATATACCTTGTGACTCCAGCCATATGACATTCAACTGTCTCTTACCTCAGTTTTGCATAGTGATAGAATTATCAATATAGGTAAGATAGCTATTAAGAGTTTGTGTTCATTTGCTAATAGGAACAAAATTAAAAGGACATTCAAGGACATACAGAACGAAAGTTAAGGGCAATGAAGGGGACAATTTTGCAATAGCAATGCCTTTAGCCACTGATTTGGACCGGTTGGCAAGAGTCACATGAGGAAGGGATGTTGACTTAGTTAAATGAGAAGAGATTTTTGTTACTAGATACGTGGTTGAGGCATCAGGATCAAGAACGTAAGATCCATCTGTAAGGTACTTGGTGAGGCAAGCAACATAATCACCAATTTGAGCTATGGAAGCAATAGAAAAAAGAAATTTGCTTAGAAACAATTGACACTGGGGATAGTCCTCAAAATCTGCTTCACTTAACAAAATTGGTCTAGACATGATTATGTGTAAACCAATTTGATTATATCAAGTAAATAGGACCAAAACATAAAAGTCAAAAACAGGTGAAATAATGCCTAGAAATAAACTGCCTGAAAAATCTTGCCAGAGTAAGAGGAAGCGGCGGCATGTGGCGAATTGTGGCAGGGCATGGGGATGCTCTAGCGATTAGCTTTTGTCGCCTGGTTGATTGACGAGCTCTGAACCCTAATATGGTGATGGTGAGATGGAAAGAGGCTAGAAATAACAAAAATGGACTCTGGCAGAGCGCCCAGCTTTGGATAGAGGCGAAGACTCCTCCTTGGGTGAATGGTAGCGGGAGTGACAACAGACGAGTCGCCGGATATTTCTGAATAGGAGGCTACCGGCAGCGTTGTCTCACCTTCGTTAGAGAAGGTTGCTGGCGAGAAGAGCAACTGAAGGACGAGCGTCGCGTGGAGGACTCTTTCTGGACGACCTTTAATGGGTTATGGTCACTAGAGAGGAATGAGAGCACTGGAATTACCTATGTTTTAGTGTGATTGCCGGAGTGTCGCCGGAATGAGAACCCGGCGAAAGATGGTAGAATGAAGACACAATAAAAAGAAGGAAAAAAAAGGAGCATTAGGTATGCATCACCTTAGGCTTTAATACCATGTAGAGTTTGGAGGAGAAGAATTGTCAGTTGTATATTCACATAGAGCTCTAAGTATATACAAGTACAAGCCTCCTATGTAAGGAAAGTGAACAAGCATAATTCCTACCTTACATCCATTACCATCCCTAATTAAGAGTAATCGAAGATAATTCTAAAAGTATTGAAGTCTTATAAACTATTGGTAGTTTAAATCTTGTTTGATGTCATAATAGGCATATGACCATGGTGTGGCTGTGTTAAGCCTACATAAAGAGCCGAACTTTATATAAGTCTTCACTGAGGAGAAACTCCTTTAGTTTCTATGTATACTTCTGTGAAAGTAAAATGTTATATTAAACTCTAAAAAAGAGGATTTGAACTTTGTTAAAAAATGGTTGTGAAAGGCGAACTTATTGGGCTTGTGGAAATATTGGAACTTACCCCGTCTTTAGAGGATGCATTTCATTCTGTGCTCAGTTTGCATCTCACTCTGGATCAGAAAAGGTTAAGTTGCTTCATCATTCACTGGAATTTAGGCAAATTAAATACTGGATATGGACTTGGTACAACTATGGTGCACTGTAGATAATATTGCATATTATTGGTCAGCATTTTATGTCATCTTTAGTATGACAAAAATAAAGATAATGTTGAAGCTGTTGCAGGTTAATCATGCCCTTTTGGAAGAAATAAGGGAAATAAATCAACGACTTATAGATACTGTGGTCGATGTCAATGAGGAAGATGTTGATCCAACAACTGCAGCTGCTGCCGCTGCTAAAGGGGGTCAAGGAACTATTGTGAAGTGCTCTTTCAATGCTGTGGCTCTAAGTCCTGACTTGAAATCACAGTATGCTTCAGCATTGATGGTGGGTCTTAAAATCTGTCTACATGAATTTATTTATTTCAGTCACTCACACACCTATTCTTTGTTCTTCCTTTTTATTTTCTCCCTCCTGTATTTACTCGTGCTTTATTGCTATACAGTCACCGATTCAACCATTAAGAGTGCTCGTACCTACAAATTATCCAAATTGCTCTCCAGTACTTATAGACAAGATTCCAGTTGAAGTCAGGTTGGGGAAAGTCATAATTTTTACACTCTGATTTCATCTTTGAATTTGTCAACCTCTTTGGCTATAGGATTATCGATTATGCTGCTGTCCATTAATCCATTTTCTACTAGCAAGGCAAATCCTTTTATTTTGTTTAAAAGTACGTAAAAGAGAATTCTTTCCTTGTGGACACAGAGATAACCTAACTGGACTTTTCATTTTGTTTTTGATAAAAATTGTGAACCTCCCAAGGAAATGAACCATAATCTCCGTTAGTTCCAATGGCAGCATCATGAGATGTGGATATTCGAACTTACATTTGGTACTTGTATTATTTAAGGGATCTTAACGTAAAATGGGTTGTGTTTGCACAGCAAGGAGTACGAAGATCTATCGGAGAAGGCAAAGTCAAGGTTTAGCATCTCCGTGCGAAGCCTTTCGCAGCCCATCTCACTTGAGGAGATAGCAAGGACTTGGGATGTTTGTGCTCGTGCCGTTATTTCTGAATATGCTCAGCAGAGTGGTGGAGGCAGCTTCAGCTCTAAATATGGAACATGGGACAACTGCTTGAGCGCTGCATGATTTTATGTATGTCAAAATCTTAACAATATTGTTTCTCAAACTGTCAGTTGTATATAATCCCATTTTCTCAAACTGCTGTGTTGCTCTCTAACCTGATATGCTAATTCATTTGTTTGTAACACTTTCTAGGACCAAACTGGCTCAGTCTCTTACATTTAAATATTTAATGAAGAGCAGAATATTTTGTTCAATTTATATAATGATATCTTTTTGTTTTGTTGTTCATTGGGAGAAACGAATTGAGGTTTAAAATCGAAGTGTGAGTACTAACTCTGGTACAATTATTAATTGGGTACATTTCATAAGAGAGCACTTGACTTCTAGACATTGGTAGCCCGAGGGAGCTTTTCCTACATGATGTGGGATAGATAATGCCCTACAAACTCAGAGAGTGAAATGAGTAAAATAGAGAGAGTTTGGTTATGTTACTTAATCGAAATACATTGTAAGGGTGACCCACATTTGTTATGCTCGACCCAAATATGTTATGATAGACCAATAAATATACATCAAGGTTGATACATATATGGTCGACCTCAAAATTAAGTTAGACATGTTCTCTTTCCTTTTCTCCTATCCCATGTTCCAGTCGACGGCTTTCTCTCTCATCATCTTCGGCTGACAACCTTTTTTTTTTTTTTTTTTTTTTTTTTTTTTTTTTTTTGTTTTCCGGCGCCAAAATGACCATATCTCTTCGTTGCTCTCTCTCATATACAACCTGCAGATAGCTTCCAGCAGCCACATATTGTTTGAACTTCAACTGCCCATGTAGAACACCCCAAGTTCTTTGTAATCAATACTCCAGTTTCATATTATTATTTTGGTTGTGATAATTATTTAATTCAACAATAGTTGTCATCAAAGAAAATGATTATTTCCTAGCAACTTTCTCTCATCTCAGTTCTTGGACAATCCATTATTGTTGTGCCATGAGAAGCCCCTCCATGTAGAATAGAAGAAGATAGAGAGACCCACCCGAATCTATGAATTTAAATGAGGTGTCATCGTCTTATTAATAGTTTAGCGTAAACAAAAAATTAATTGACTTTATCCTAAACTAAATAAGATTTGTGAATAAATCTATAAAAATATAAATAAAAAATGGACAAAATAATTAGAGCATAAATGTAATTGCAAAATCCAAAAGGTAGGAAAATTAGTATGAACCACATATAAGATTATATTTTGTTTTCAGAGTTTAAGATGATTTTAAATTACAAGAATCATTATCACATTCTTTTTCGTATGACTAACTTTACACATGGCCAAAAAATTGAACATCTTTTTGTTAACTTCGTCACTTTTCAGAAGTAAAATAGGTGCATTAAATGATGCCATAATAAAAAACAAATGTTTTGAACAATTTTTTTTTTTATAAAAAAACTAGTCTAAGGTGTTGGACTATTATTCACTGTTCGGGAAGAAATGGAAACACGTTTCAACATGTGATTGGAGCAATTGGTGGGTGCTTCTCGCGTGAACCTACACCTGACAAGGACCCACCGCATTCCCATTCTTAATCTCACCAAAAAAACCACTTATAATACTCAATTCTTTTTTAATGATCACTTTAATGAACTTCTGTCGCTTTTAGAAGAAAAAAAAAATACTTTTGGAATAAAATACAAATAATTATCTGCAACAATTATTTCTCAATTTCTCTCATCAACTCGCCATAATCTCGTATTGGCATCGAGTATATCACGTGATACTGCCACTTCTTCGAAAGTGTCACAGTGGCAAGCCTCGTAATAATCTTAAAATCTGGGCCCAAAGTCGTATCCTACTAGGATCTGAAGGAGAGAAAATTTTCTCACAGACTCAACTTCTGATGGTGCGTTCCTGACCGTCGGATCGACTTAATCAAACCCAACAACGGCTTTGACGTAACAGAGCTGATTGGTTGACTGTACGGTAACATTTTCTCCAGTCCCGAGCTCAGCGGGGCCCACCTTGGACCATGCTATAAGTAAGTGCACCTATCTTAGCAACTTATCAATTTCTGATAAGAGATAAGAGGATGTGCATATCATCCTCTTTCTCTGTCTCCTCTTCCTATAAAAATCAACATTTCCCCAAGCGCATTTGTTTCTTCTAGAGAGAGAAAGATAAGAGAAGAGAGAGAGAGTAGTAGTAGTTTTCTTCTTCTTCATATCTGGAGAGAGAAAGCTTGGAATGAGCTCTCTTCCTCTTCGCGGGTGGTGTTTGGGAGCTCCTTCAATCGATCTCTTTGTATGGTAGGAAGGTGAGAGCTTGTCGGAACTTTCTCGCTCCTTTTGTGCTCGAATCTCTTGCTTTATTGTGTCTTTGCTATCTTTTTGTTCAGTTTTAGCATTTTCTCTTTTGCATCGTCGCTTCCCATGTGGTATAAAGCTGATTTGTTATCTCTTCGATCCAGTAAAGGAACCCTAGTTTTTCTCTCCCCCAATTTTGTGCACAAAATGGCGGTTCAGTGATCTAGTTCTGGGTATGGTTTTGAGTAATTGTTTGATTTTTTTTTTTCCATATTTGGGCAATTTGTAGCTGACCTTTTTTTTCGAATTTTGCGGTTACAGATCTAGGGATATATTTGGTGAATTTTGTGCTTTTGGAATTGAACACGCGGCGGTACGATGTCGTCTCTTAGTAGGGAGCTTGTGTTCTTGATATTGCAGTTTCTCGATGAGGAAAAGTTTAAGGAGACCGTTCACAAGTGGGTTTCTATTTTGGTTATTTGTTAATTTTTTAAACTTATTAATTGATTTTTTTATTTGGTTTGGAATAATGATGAACTACCAGAACCTCATTAATGTTTTTTCTTTTTGAGTTAAAAATAGGCTTGAACAGGAATCTGGGTTTTTCTTTAACATGAAATATTTCGAGGAGGAGGTACAGAATGGCAACTGGGATGAAGTTGAGAGATACCTCTCTGGTTTCACTAAAGTTGATGACAACCGCTATTCGATGAAAATATTTTTTGAGATAAGGAAACAGAAATATCTCGAGGCATTGGATAAGTTAGTACCATATTTTCGGTTTATTGTATTTGACATTGTTAAATTCTATTTGAGTGGTGTAAATTATTGGAGTATATGGATTGTTATAGGCATGACCGGGCAAAGGCTGTGGATATATTGGTCAAGGACTTGAAAGTTTTTTCCACATTTAATGAAGAGCTCTTCAAAGAAATCACCCAGCTCTTGACATTGGAGAACTTTAGGTATTTGGTCATGTCACATATTAAGTCTTATTTAAAAGTGATTGCAGTGTATGGAGTCTAATTGGGCTTACTGTGTCACAGGGAAAATGAACAACTATCCAAATATGGGGATACTAAGTCTGCGAGAGCTATCATGTTGGTTGAGCTCAAGAAGCTTATTGAAGCGAATCCCTTATTCCGTGATAAGCTGCAATTCCCTAACCTTAAGAATTCCAGGTTACGGACTCTCATAAACCAGAGGTAAATTTTTAGTTCTATACTCAGCTTCAAATTGACTTGAAGTGTCCTTTGGAAGTTAGAACCATTTACTCTGTTTTCTATATCATTTTGAGCTTATTCATTTTCTATATCATTTTGACCTTATTCATCTGCATTTTATGTTGCTCACTAGGCTATTGTGGTTCCAAGTAAATGTCAGTGGACAATTTCAGTGGAGGTTCTAACCTTTTTTATAGTCAGGGCAATGGTTTAGAAATGTTTTGTTCAAGTAAATTATGCGAGAATTATTGCCTGGATTAACTATTATCCCTTTCAGAGTGAATTGTATACTGTATGCATTCTCTAGGGGCAGCATTCATTTTTATTCAGCTTTTGGTGGCCTATAGACTATATAGTTTTATTTTGGCTATTGTTGACACTAATACTCTTCATAAACCTAATTTATTTATTTATTTTGGTCTCTATCACAGCTTGAATTGGCAGCATCAACTCTGCAAAAACCCTAGGCCTAACCCAGACATTAAAACTCTTTTTGTGGATCACTCTTGTGGACAGCCAAATGGTGCTCGTGCTCCATCCCCGGCCAACAACCCTCTTCTAGGTTCAATACAGAAAGCAGGAGGCTTTCCTCCTTTAGGTGCTCACGGGGTGGGTGGTCCATACTAGTCTTATCAGTTTTATTTTATGGTAATAATATGCTTTATTTTTTTATTAAATCATTGTCTTTGAGCCAGCCTTTTCAACCTACACCAGCACCAGTTCCTGCACCCCTAGCAGGTTGGATGTCTAATCCCTCCACTGTAGCCCATCCTTCAGTTTCTGGAGGAGCTATTGGTCTTGGTGGTCCATCAATCCCTGGTAGGACCTTATTTCTTCCGCGTCTTTTTCAATGTGGATTCAAGATAACCACATTATAGTTCTAATGCACTTCAAGGTATGTGATTAGTTTCATGACAACTGAGATTTTTCACTGCCTTCTACAGCTGCATTGAAGCATCCTAGGACTCCTCCGACAAATCCTATGGACTATCCATCTGCCGATTCAGATCATGTATCCAAAAGAACAAGGCCCATGGGGATTTCTGATGAGGTAGCTTGGTTTGGCTTCCACTGCAACTAACAATGCAGAGTATTTCTGTTGGTTTTTGAAACCCTGTTACAATAACTATGTGATTGTCTTCCTAAGTTCAGCTCATGTTGTGCAGGTAAGTCTTCCCGTGAATGTGTTGCCAGTAACATTTCCGGGTCATGGTCATAGTCAGGCTTTCAATGCACCTGATGACTTGCCAAAGGCTGTTCTACGAACTTTGAATCAGGGCTCATCTCCTATGAGCATGGATTTTCATCCTGTACAACAGACTTTACTTCTAGGTCTGGAATTCGTAGAAATAATCATTTTTACATTGTAAGCTTTGCGTGATTGGTTTAACGATAAGGCGTCCTGGCATCTGTATACTTATTATTGCCAGTATGATGTTTCAGTGGGTACCAATGTGGGGGACATAGGGCTGTGGGAAGTTGGTTCAAGGGAGAGACTGGTTTTAAGAAACTTCAAAGTTTGGGATCTTGGTGCATGCTCAATGCAACTTCAGGTGTGTCTCATATATGTATTGTCAATTGTGCATGCTGTACCTTTTGGGCTTCAGGTTTGAAAGTTGAACTCATTTTCATGAAATTCAGGGAGCTCTTGTTAAAGATCCTGGTGTGTCTGTAAACCGCATAATTTGGAGTCCTGATGGTTCTTTGTTTGGTAAGCTTGAGAATATTAGAATTCTTCTGTTCAGTTTTATATAATTTGGAGTGTACAATTTTGAAAGAGTTGGAGCATTTCTTTATTATATTCTTTTCTTTTTTGCAATTTGATCTTTCCTTGTTCTTTGAATGCAGGAGTTGCATACTCAAGGCACATTGTACAAGTATATTCGTATCATGGGGGTGATGATGTGCGGCAGCACTTGGAGGTCCGACTGATGTCTTGTTTATTTACCGTCTGAAAGTTTCTCTCCTCCCTTGTGATTGCTATTTGAAAGTTACTTGGATTTTTCTTATCTAGATTGATGCTCATGTTGGTGGAGTAAATGATCTTGCATTTTCCCATCCCAATAAACAACTATGTGTAATTACCTGTGGAGATGACAAGACCATCAAGGTTGGTTAGATATATTTGATTTTTAAGTTGCAGAGAATGAGCAATTCTTTGCTAAGTTGGTGTTGCCATTTTAGGTTTGGGATGCTGCTACTGGTGCGAAGCAATATACTTTTGAAGGCCATGAGGCTCCTGTTTATTCTGTCTGCCCTCATTATAAGGAAAACATTCAGGTAACGACTCCTCATTCTCCTGTGTTTTTTTATATGCCTAAATTTTCCCCAAATATTATTATGCTTATGTCTATTTTCCCTTTATCCAAGTTCTTGATGTTCCTGTTTGCTTTTATACACTTCAGTTCATCTTTTCAACTGCACTAGATGGAAAGATCAAAGCATGGTTGTATGACAATTTGGGATCCCGAGTTGATTATGATGCTCCTGGTCGCTGGTGCACTACAATGGCCTATAGCGCTGATGGCACTAGGTTGATATACTTGACCTATTCTGTCTGCCACAGTTCTACTCCATTATTTCATTCTAACTAAATGTGCTTTTATTCTGTTTTCTTCCCCCCTTTACTGGATGGGCTTAAATTGTGGTGTGACAGGCTCTTTTCGTGTGGGACAAGCAAAGATGGCGAGTCATTTATTGTTGAATGGAATGAAAGTGAAGGAGCTGTGAAGAGGACCTATCAAGGTTTCCGCAAACGTTCTTTAGGTGTTGTACAGTTTGATACAACGAAGAACCGATTTTTAGCTGCTGGTGATGATTTCTCCATTAAATTCTGGGATATGGATAATGTTCAACTTTTGACCACTATTGATGCTGATGGAGGCCTCCCTGTAAGTTAATACTATTAAATTGAAGTCAAAACTTTTTGAAAAGATAAAAGTTGCTCAGTTTTGCATTATCTTACTTCCAGGCAAGCCCGCGTATTCGCTTCAACAAGGATGGGGCTCTCTTGGCTGTTTCTGCCAATGAGAATGGGATCAAAATTTTGGCAAATTCAGATGGTATTCGTTTGTTGCGTACATTTGAGAATCTTTCATATGATGCCTCTCGAACATCTGAAGCTGCAGCGAAGGTAGTAATTTTCAAGGACATATCACCCAAGCTTAGGAGTTAAATCTTGTCTAATATATATGTTATCTCATGCAGCCTACAATAAACCCAATTTCTGCTGCCGCCGCCGCTGCAGCTGTTGCTACTAGTGCTGGACATCCAGAGAGAGGTGCCCCTGCGGTTGCTATATCTGCAATGGTTCGTTGTGCTTTATATATTTCCATTATAGGATATGCTGCATTTTAGTTATACTGTATGCATTCAAAGTGAAATACCTCTCTATTGCCATGATTCAAACTCAATTAACATGTTATGGTTCTTGCCAGAATGGAGATACGAGAAACTTGGGGGATGTGAAACCTAGAATAACTGAAGAAAGCAATGACAAATCAAAAATTTGGAAGCTCACTGAAATCACTGAACCGTCCCAATGTCGATCCTTGAGACTTCCTGAACACTTGAGAGTAACAAAGGTAATATGTCCGCATGCTTGTTCTTTTTCCAGGGAGATATCCTGAACAATGATATTTTGATTATAGTGTAGTAGGAGTGTGTCGTTATTCATTACTGTTGCAGTCTTGAGAATTTGGTCTATTTAATGTTTATTTTGTATAATATACTAATGCTTGTAATTGTAACTTAACCAATGGTAAAAGTACTGAATGCGAGTATCCGTTTCTTATTTAATTCTGCACCTTTGGTGGATCAAGTAACAATTACAAGCAGGGTAGCTATACAATTATCATCAACAGATATTATTACGTTCACTTCCACTTCAAGCATACTTAATTTGTGGAACTCAGATGTTTCATTAAATCGGCAATTGTGAACCACATATAGCATATTTCCAATATTCTTGGTTATGCATTTTGATGTTCGATTTTTATATAAATATAAGAGGCAGAGAAAAGAAAATCAGCATAAACATCAAGCTCGCGTTGGTCGTGTATTTTTGTAACATTCTTTGGTGTTAGGCATAGTTTCCCCATTTTCATTTTACTTCAATATGGTTCTTATTTGTTTTAAATACATGTCTTTTATGTCACTGGGTAGCTTGTGAGTCGTGATGGATGTCCCTGTTTGTTGACTTCTCTTTCGATTGTTACAGATATCAAGGTTAATTTATACCAACTCAGGCAATGCAATTTTGGCTCTAGGAGCAAATGCCATTCATCTACTTTGGAAATGGCAGCGAAGTGACCGTAATTCCAGTGGAAAGGTACACGAACATATACATAATAGTAGTCCCCGTTTAACATTTGCAATCCTTTGAGATATTGGTGAAAGAGTTACGTTATATCTTCTCAACTGGTGCTTTATTCTCTAGGCAACTGCCAATGTTGCACCTCAATTATGGCAACCATCAAGTGGTATTCTGATGACGAACGACATAACTGACAATAACCCTGAAGATGTTGTTCCCTGCTTTGCTTTGTCCAAGAATGACTCGTATGTTATGTCAGCGTCTGGTGGAAAAATCTCCCTATTTAATATGATGACATTTAAGGTAACCTGAGAAACAAGAACATTATATATTTGAAAATTGTTTTATGTTAGCTTTTATTGACATCTTAATTTCTTTTGGCTAAATGCAGACAATGACAACATTCATGCCACCGCCACCTGCAGCAACATTTCTTGCCTTCCATCCTCAAGACAACAACATTATTGCTATTGGCATGGACGATTCCACCATCCAGATATACAACGTTCGTGTAGATGAGGTATGACAGTATACTGGCTGTTTACTCACCACCAATAAGTTGGAACACGTTTGATTTACCATTTATTTATGCAGGTGAAGAGCAAGCTTAAAGGTCACTCGAAGAGGATAACTGGCCTTGCCTTCTCTCATGTATTGGGTGTGCTAGTTTCATCTGGGGCAGATGCGCAGGTAATGGATGTCAGTTTATTGGAATATGTTGTAGTACACCTGAATCACATTGGTTACACACAAGTTTAGATTTTCTATTTGAGTTTCTTCAATTTTTTCCACTTGTCATGTGAAGCCTGCTCTAATGCTAGACGTTATATCATATATGAGATTTTGTTTACTTACTGTTTTTTCTTTTTTGCCGTTCTACAGATTTGTGTGTGGACTTCAGATGGGTGGGAAAAGCAGAAGAACAGATTCTTGCAAGTTCCAGCTGGGAGGTCACAAACATCACAATCAGATACGCGTGTGCAGTTTCATCAGGATCAAATTCATTTCCTTGTTGTACATGAAACTCAGCTTGCCATATTTGAAACGACAAAACTAGAATGTGTCAAACAGGTACTTTCTTTCTCTTTTTCAATCCCTTTTATTTGATTAATTTATTGCTTTGAGTTCTTACATGTCCTTTCTTCAATGTACAGTGGGCCCCACGTGAATCTACTGCCCCAATCTCCCATGCTACATTTTCGTGTGACAGCCAGCTGGTATATGCCAGCTTTTTGGATGCAACTGTCTGTGTGTTTAGTGCAGCAAATCTTAGACTTAGATGTCGTATTACTCCGTCTGGATATCTTCCGGCGAGCGTAAGGTGTGTCTCTTCTTCTATTGCCTTCCTCTGGATGGATTAATTGTAGACTCCAGCTTTTCTTTCAACCAAATTATATATTGTCTAAACAACAGGTCATTTTGGTTTCAAAAGTAGATCTCTTCTAGCTCTATTGCTCTAACTTAAATTTGTATGCCTTGCAAAGTAAATCAACCGAAGCTTGAAGCTTTGGTATGGCATTTACATATATTTGAAAGAAAAGCAATGGAAGTTGAATGCCTGTTTAAGAGGCTTGGGAACATTCCAAATCTTAGGCCAAAGTTAGATTCAAAGCACGGTGTATTTCGTTTACACTTGCTCACTTGGGAACATTCTTTATATTCAGATGTCTGATATTTTGGGTTGACTGAAATGAGTTTGTTTTGGGTGCAGCAATTCTAACGTACACCCGCTTGTGATTGCGGCTCATCCACAAGAACCAAATCAGTTTGCGCTTGGGCTATCAGACGGCGGGGTTCACGTGTTTGAGCCCCCGGAATCTGAAGGCAAATGGGGCGTTCCTCCACCTGCCGAAAATGGGTCATCAAGCAGTGTGCCAGCAACTCCAGCTGGAGGAGCTTCAGGTTCAGATCAAGCACAGAGATGATAAATGGCTACAACAGCACAAGTTCTTTTACATACTTGGCTTGCTGGCCCGTTCCGAAAATAGGTAATCAATCTTCCCGTGACCCCATATATAGTTTTACGCTGTTTGCAGTAGACAAGTTTCCGACAAGTAGACTCTTTTTGACGATGCAGTTTGAAGGTCATGATGTGTAATTTTACTGAAATGATCAAATATGAAAAGATGTAGATTTTAAAGAAGTGGATGATGAGACTGCGTCCGTAAGGTAAATGGTGTAGGGAGTAATGATAGGTGAAATGTTTTTAATGTTATTTTTGGATGTAGAAAATTCTTGAAGCAAAGATTTTATGGTTTTACCTGTTGTATGCATTTCTCAATTTTATTGTTCGTCTCCTCTTCCATTGGTTCTTTATTGTATGGTTATGAATGTGAAGTTGAGTTGATAATAATGATTGACAACCAACAGCTCGAACTCAAGTATCAAACATCAACTACTTGTAGTTCATGAGTGCCCACAAAACCTACAAGAACAGTATCATTTTCGATAAAAGAAAAGCAAAAGGTCTTCCATTTTGCGCATGGGATTGAATTGGATGGAAAGCGAAAACATGCGGCATGTTTTGTCTGAAGAATGTGCAACAAAAATGTTGTATGCTTCCCACAAATGTTGTGACAACCACTTGTTTTGTTCTGTGTTGTAGAAAAAACACAAATGTAGAATAAAGTACTAATACTAAGACATGTTGGGTCATGTGGTTTAAACGCTCTGAATATTCTTTGAAACCTCAGGTTCGAGCCTCCTTACCGATAATATGAGTTGGAATTTGAGTTAAAAAATGAAGAGTTGTGCCTATTGTGTAGAATAATATTGCTAATTCAAAATAAATGAATCATCGTTATAAAAACCCTACTATGTAGTAATCTAAAGTCGTTGGCTCTATCACTAGAAGAGATCTTAGAGCAGCCAAGAGAAATGTTAAGCTTGGCTTTGCTTGGAGCATAAGTAATGACCTTCCAAACTTGTTCTTTGAAATTGGTCCTCTCATGGGCGGAGCCACATTGTGCCCAGTGGGGTCACGTGACCCCAGTGACAGAAATTGAAACCAGTAAAACCATTAAAACCATAAAGGATATTTTCTATATTTTTAGCATATGTGATGAAGGGTGCCCCCATTCAAAGGTGCTCAATAATATATCAGCAAGGGATTGATTGATTGATTAGAGTGAAAAAGTTAATTATGTGGGCCTACTGATATACTAATAAAAAATATTTTGGTTGATATTCTATCCTATGTAAATTTAAATATATCAAAATATTTTAATGTATGTTTACTATGTATCTAGCTCCAAAATAAACAAGATGCACTACCATTGTACAAATAAAAATTCTGTCCATCACTCAATTTTTACTTGATTTTAAAATTAAATCAATTTTATATACTACATTCCACATACATTTGTTCTCTTATTTTACATTATTATTGAACTTTTTTCTAATATCAATGAAAACTCTTTA
>JAYMTF010002703.1:0-17284 GCA_036897485.1 Pelargonium nanum | reverse complement strand
TAATAGTATCTTTTATCTTCAATATATATATATATATATATATATATATTATAAAAGAATTGGACATTTGTAACTATACAAGTTAATGATAGTTAGGTTACCCATCAATCAAAAATTAGTTTTATTTTAATGTCTCATTTCTTGTACAAGTCCACTAATTTTTCGTATATATAGAACAAATGTCAATGCAATAAGTTCTTGTGTCTAAGTCAATAATTTCATATTATGGAGTTTTTCTTATCATAGCCCTACATATATCTATCAACAATGCGTGTTTTATACGTATGTTTACTATTTGAATTAACACAACTTTTGATTCAATTTTCTTTAATGGGCTTGTGTTCACTTGAGAACTCCAAATTTTAAGCATGCACACCATAAGAAGAGTTCATTGTTAAGTACTAAAACGTAGAGTGTGTGCGCTTCAAATTTGATCTCGAGTGTGCGACTAAGACATCTTTATCACAATGAAAATGAACACTACAAATCAAGTAAGCTACGAGGAGAATTGTGAGACATAAATTATACCAAATATGTAAATGAAGTTGAAAATACCCTCATCCATGGATGGAGGTGGATATTAGTATAAATAAATCCATATTGAGTCATCAGCACATGAAGAAAGTAATTATAAGTTGATTGATTTGAAGATCAATCAAATATGGTTTGGTGGTGCACTCATGTCATACAACATGCAAAGAAAGATGTGAAACTATGAAGAATTAGGTATTGACACCAATCTGTTTTATCTTTTCTTCCAAGCATATATAGAAAGTCATGAACAAGTTGTGGAACTGAGCAAATAAAACTGATTTGCATGATCATATTCATTGCACCCAACATGCCAAATGAGCTAGGGTTTCATAAAAAAGCAACCATGAAAATGAATGGTGAAAATTAATGGAGTCTTGGTCAACAATACATGAGCAGTGACAAAGCTGCAACAAAAGAGACTGCACAATTGTTTGGAATGGTGCAGTCCAACGTGCATGGTTCCTACTACAAGACAAGTCTAGTGGTTCACGTAATTATTTAATCTATCATGACTAGTAAAACTTCATGTTCTATCAAAATGAAATATAATTAGTTGGTGGACTCGTTTTAGTGTGTCATTTCCACGCATGAAGTTATCGATTGATTTAAATGTGATCGAATAAGATGATTATAATTAGTGTATGAGTTAGATATTTTATTAAGTAGCATTTTTTGTCGGCATTAAGTAGTATTGTTCAATCGAATAAGCCCTTGAAGCTGCCACTATGATAGTAACGGACACGTTACAAGTACAAGGCCAAATTTTTTAATTTTGTTCCAATCTTGGGGAAGTTCACTCGAGAAAGTATGGAAAATAATAATTCAATCACATGAACAAAAAGATATTAACGTTGTGGTATGATCTAATTATTTAAATTCATGGGTTGCATTAATTTTTTTTATTGTTCGAACAATTCAAGGACAAGAAAATCTCAACATTAGATTGATTTAGTATGGTCATTTTAAAATTCTCACACAAAATGAGAAATGGCTACTAATTACTAAGTATCTCTCTGTGTTTTTTTTTCTGCTCTATTGGCTCTCACTAGCCTTATTATGGCCTTGAGTTAAAATTTTATCTTTTACATTGCATTTATACTAGATGAAGGTAGAAACAAATATAAAATTCAACTACAGTTGAATACAAACTTGTGCAAAATTGTCTAGAACTTGCACACAGCCGTCATGTGATATGAGCGAGTTTGAAACTAAGCGCATAAATGCTCAGTCCTTTTGAATGAACATTCATAATTCAGATCCTCTGAACGCTTGTTTGCATTGACAGTTGCACGGCCAAATCTCTCTACATATTCATGTGCATGGTCGTTCAGCTGGCACGCATGCGAAACTCTTATGCGATTACCTTCATCTTTTCATGTATTCTCCTGTTCCGTTTTTATTTTCTTCCAACAACAAGCTGAACAGTCTCAACACTTAAAAAATATATACTACAATAGACATAGCAAAGAAATAATGAAGTTCAATTAAAATATAGACTCTTGGTTTTTCTAAATATAGCTTCAAGACAACATATTGTGTTACGGTGCCGACTATTAAAATAGTTGATTCTCTAACAATATATATTTACGAAAAGGCTGATATTTTATAGAACATGCTACTAATAGACTAGTAGTTATGTTATGTTATCTCATTCTTATGATTTTTTAATGGATAAATGAGAAGTAATAATAGAAGTGAGAGATGAGAATGGGTGTGAGAAGAGAAGAGAAGAAAAAGAAAAAACAATGCAAGATTGCAGCAGATCCGATGTTATTATAATGGAATCATAGTTTCTCGATGTTTCAAATTTCAATCCAATGAAAATGTCTGAAAATGGAGACTAGAATAGTAGTGATAATCTTTTGGGACTGTTGTAGCTTCTTCTGTCTCTTAGCTTCATTTTTTAAATTTTAATCATATACAATGGATGCTATGGGCTTCCTTTCTCTCCTTTAATGCACACTGTTTTCTATATAAATTATTGTTTTTCTACATAAATATACATGATTCACTTGTCAGAAGATATGTAGGAATTTTATTTTATTATTTTTATTGTAAATCTTAATATATTTTTTATTTTTATTCTTAGTAAATGAAATAAAAAAGTTGTAGGAGAGATTCTATTGTTGAGTTTGAATCTTTATTGCTAAAAGAACATGTTTTTATATCAAAAAATGAAGAAGAAGAAGAAGAAGAAGAAGAAGAAGAACATGTTTTCGAATAAGTTTGAGTTCTTACAATTTTTCTTAACCACACTATTAATGGATCATTAATGCAAAAAGAAAATTGAATGATGAAAAGCACATAATTAGTGATCATCAATGCATTTTTTAAAGAAAACAGAAAAGTTACTAGGAACAAAAAAGACATCATTAATGAATCGTCTACCTAAATTTCTGAAGAAAAGTAGAATAAATTGATGTGAAAATATATCCTTAAATCATTAATGCAGATTTGGTCATGAGAATAGAGAAAAAAAAAATGAAAAACATAAATAATTGATAGTTCAACTTTCATAAATTGTGTACTTGGACGAATTGTGTGTTAGATCATCTCAAATTTCGCCCCTTAAGTTTGAGATGAGAATATATACGGATTAAGAGAACAGCTAGTACTAATACACTGATTGAAAAATCACTTTAAATAGAAAATTATGATAAAAAATCTCTACAATGCAATTAATGAATAAACAAAAAACATACATAGAATAACTACGATCTAATCAACGGATGAAATATTTATACTCACAGTGATGATGATCACACACGAGTATTGTATTTGTTTGATCAAGGACGACACCATGTGATATGGGACAACATTAATGTCACAAGTGGCATCGAAAGTTAAAGACAACAAGGATCGAGTTCCTATAGGAACCCCATTGTAACCCAATGGCGTGTGGAGGTGTGCCAGATTTCTCTCTTGGGGCGTCATCGCTACAACACAACATGCACTGCATTTCACCATGACATGGGATAGCGCCAAATTGCTCTTTTACAGTACGATTTGTAGTGAAACGCACTACAAGAGATGAAGTAACGACCGAGAGCTAATGTCTTCACTCTTTGACATTTGAGTCGATTTATTGGTGTGGTGCATGGTTGGGTACACATGCACAAGTTGGTCATTAATTGAATATGTCCGGATGGACAGTACATAGGTTAAAAGTGAAGAGCTACCTCTTATTTTGTAGTTCAACTAATAAAAAACTTTGTATTTTATTTTATTTTAGTACTTTTCTCACTAGCCAAAAGAAGGAGAAAGATAGAAATTTACAGTAACTATATATATAGCAATGCAAAATTGACTCTAGAAATTTTCAAATTGTTGAACAAGTGGTTAAATTGTTTTTTTTGGGTGTAATCTGAATACAACAAAGAATTGACTCTTTACCAGCATAATGTTTTTTATTTTATTTTGAAAAATCAATTTTGTTAATATTTAGACTTTTTTGTGTGGATAAAATAATAGTTAGACTTTGAGAAAAAGTAAAAAAGAGAAAGAAGTGGAAAATTAATCTGGAAAGCACTTGAGTTGAGGATTCAGATTCTGCCTTCCACCAAACTTAAGAGGAAAATATGAGAAAAGTAAAGGCAGCTGCAAGTGTCAACACTCATGACTCAACTGTGTTTGTCATTGCAATTGGCAAATCAACCATTCACTTACCTCCAAAATTATAATCTATAAATGTATATTTAACCTAAATATATTAGGCTATGTATAGGTGTCTCAAAATAGCATGTGCCATTTTTTGAGTTTCATGCATCCCAATAAGACATGTGTAGCACTCTCCCGCGTTCTTCGTTTAGGTGGCCGCTAAATCCAATCTTACTATTTCCGATTCGTATTGATTGTCTTTCTAAATCTTTTTACGAAAATTAAGAAAAATACACTCACGAACTTATTTTGAAAATAAATGACACTACATTTTATTTATTGTTATTTTACAAAATTTTATGATAGAATAGTTGATGAAACTCAGCAACAAACACATTTATCTTATATTATCAACGCAACAGTTATTGCAACATGATTTTGCTAGATCTCGCCACAAAATATTAGGTGTAATCAATATAATGACGAATCTTACTTCGTCATATATAACGACATAATAGTCATAACATGCAATGAGAAAATATAGTCGTCAATTACGAAAATAGTGTAGTGGTTACTAAAATCTTTAAGTTTAACACAACTTTTTTTTTGAAACAAAGTTTAACACAACTTAATAAAGCCTATGAAGGGATAAATTTTTTATTTGAATATAATAAAAGAGTATATTAATTAATTTAAGCTGTGGAGTAGGTTGAGTCATGACTCCAAGAGTGGCAGAAATAGTGGGAAACTGCTAATTTGTATGTGTAGTCAACTATAGAATGTAGGGCTATGTCACAAATGTTAAATGTACATAAGATACTATATAGTTAATGCAATATTGATGTGTATGCATGAATTTGAATTCCCAAGTTCCAACCCACATGACTTTTGATGCAAGCAACACTATAAAATATTCAATAATTAATTACATGTCACCTACCCTATACTCAATAATATACCATAGGCTAAATAGAATAGCATATAGCAAAACAAAATTAAATTACACCCGAAATATTAAAAATTATCGAACTGTGCATTTAAATTATGTATTTGTATAAAAAAAACATAAAATTTGTTATTTAACATTCTAATAATTAGTGTAGAACATATACTCTCTCACTTAACTTTAAAATTTAAAATTTACAACAATAATATTTCGTAACGTACGGACGGATGTGTATTTCTTTTTCTTTGAACTAGTATATGACGTCTCTTTGAATTTATTTTAAGTTGGTTCCTCTTTTTTATCTTTTATTTTATTTCTAAGTAAACTATATACAACTAGAAGGGAAAACATGATACTTCTGTTTTTTTTCTTCTTCTTCTTTCAAAATTGAAGTGGATAATGACCAAGAAAGCTAAAGAAAACAATGAGAAATTCATAAGTATTGGGACTTTGAACCTCTAAAAAGAGACAACACCTTTCTTGTTCTATTTTTTCCACTAAAGTGAAATGAAGTGTCCTACAAATTAAATTCAATTATATATTTTGCCTATAATTGATAGCTCCCTCTTTCCTAAGAAAAAAACAATGAGAATTTTATTCCATTTCAATTTCTAAATCATATTATTGTGGAAAGAATTTTATTATGCTCACTTTGAAGATTTTCTTGTTTGGTACATCTAATCTATTCTAACTAAGCCATGTGGGTCTCACCATCAAGTATAAGTTGATGGGCCCTTTAAATTTAGATTTGATCTTGAGAATTAGAGTGTGAGACCCACCTCTATATATTACTATTGGCCCTATACTAATATTAGTAGTTTTGAGCCCATCTATTAACCAAAAGCTTATGAAAGCAACCTACCCACTATACTACTATGTATTCATTTTTTATTTAATTATTTAGTTTATGAACAATTAATTATTTGATACACTTAAAAAAATAGTAGTTAGTCAACTGATCAGAGGTGGCTAAAGGTCGGGTTCATGTTGATTTACCCTAACCCGAACCTAGTTATATGGTTTTTGGGTTAGGGTCGCGTTTCAGGCATAACGCACATTGTTTTTTTTTTCTTTTGGTGGGTACACCCGATCCTAAATCAACTTGATTTTTATTCAATATATGCATACACTATAACCCGTCAGAAAACAGGTTGAGTTTTTGGTACCCGGCGGATTGGGTCTGTTTTTCTGGCTTTAGTTGCGCTACAACATGATATAGTAAGTTTTTCCACCTTGCGTCCCAATTGGAATGATGATTAGTTTAGGTATAATACGATTTAAAGATGTTGATTTTGTGTTGATCACAGACCAAAAATATGGCTGATCTCGTAAAGTGGATTAGTCAAGTTCGAGTTTCAGGGAATGTATTTGTATTAAATTTTAGTAAGGGGAGCTTTGTTGTCCTTGTGACTATTCCCACCTCGAATGATAATTAGTTTTAATTAGAATGGTTTAAAAGTGCTTATCCGCATGCTCTCGATTCCTCATATTTTAATAAAATATTATTAATTTCACATTTTTTCTCCAAATTCATAAATAAATAAAATACTGCTTATGATAAAAATAAGGAAAAAGGTCTTAATTAGTCACTGGGCTATCCAGTTCGTGCCATTTTCGTCTCTCAACTATCAAACGTGTCAATTTAGTACATAAGTTATGCAAACGAGCCACCACACATTATAAAAAATCGAGTCATTTAAGGACATTCCGTCAAATTAATTTGTTAACGGAACCGTTAAATTTAGAATAAAAAATATTTTTTAATACTAAATTGATGACGTGGCAATGATTAATATTAGGAAAACGGTTCAAATTAGTCCATGAACTATTCAGTTCATGCCATTTTAATCCGTCAACTATCAAACGTGCCAATTTAAAATATGTTGTTATTGTAATTTTAACGGTTCCGTTAACAAATTTGATGGGATATCCTTAAATGACTCGATTTTTTAAAATGTTTGGACTAAACTGGCTCATTTACATAATTTATGCACTAAATTGGCACGTTTGATAATTGAGGGACTAAAATGACACGATCTGAATAGTTCATGGACTAATTTGGACCTTATTCTAAAAATAAATATGGTTCCATTAATCATTCTTATTTGATTTCATATTGTACAGCACTGTCTCCAACTGTATACAGCTCTAATAATATTGGCTGAAAGATGTAATTAATTACAGAAACAATATATACATACATGCATGAAATGAAAGAACAGTATGAGGATAAGAAGAGACAGAGAATGAGAAATGTTCTTGTTTTTTGTAAAGAGAGTTGATACATGCATGGACATTAAAAAGAGAAAGAAAAAAGAAAATAAAAGAAAAGAAAAACTTACTAATAATAATAATATAAATAATGATGATGGTCAAAGACAAATATATTGCCAGCTCTGTTAGACCCAGAACAGCAAATAAATTAAACCCTTCTAGGCCAACAAGCCAATATTCAATATTCATGTATAATTTGCTAGCTACTTGATTTGGAGAAAATTAATTAACTATTTATCCACAACAATTAAAATATAGAACCGTATCTTGACACACACACTATATATTTGTATACATTATTAAGCAATAGAATCAGAATAATATATCAAGATGCTAATAATTTTTGTTTTGGAGGGTTTGAAAATTCTGGCTATTTTCCAAACGTACCTGAACAGAAAAATACACAACATGAACAGTAAGTATCTCAATCTCAATTAAAATAAAATGGAAGATTTGGTATGTATAAAAATGTGCTCTACTTTATAGACATCTTGATATGGGCTTTAGATATGCTACTATTGCTCATATATTTGTTTTTTTGAATGAAATTGTAATTTCATTAAGACCACTGATACTACACATAGAAGCAAATTACCGAACATGAGTAATCTAATTTATAAATTTCGTATGTTCGTTCAGAAGAAAAAGCATATGTCATATAGTTTGTGAACGTCTTGACTAAGACAATTTTAAGATCAGTCATATATTGTTCTATTCAAGATTATATGATGCACAATTATACTAAACAAAACTCATTGATTGATAACGAAATAAACAACTTCTAACAGTGAAAGACATATCACAATATATAGAAACAAACTATATTTTCTCTTATAGTTAATTTCAAGAATGAGAAGATTTTTTTTTTGTTACACAACGGTCATGCAAACATTAAACGATTTCACTTACGAAATCCATTGACGTATTCTATGTTAAAGTAATTATAAAAAATGGTTTGAGAATGAGAAAACTATATTTACATGATGAATGCTATAAATTAGGTAGCCATCTATCTTTGGACAGAATAAAAGAACCCTAACTTGAATTTGTAATGAAAAGACATAAAGATTAATAGAATTTATTAAAGGAAGCCCATGCAAATTAATTAAACTTGATAAGGAATTTGAAATTTGTTTTGGGTGTGGACATAATGGGAGTTGGGAGAGAGACATAATCACATGAGACTTGTTTGGTAAGCATCACACATAATTGAGACATGAAAGACCTCGACTAGTTGATTAGCTATCTAGCTATTAAGTCTACTTAACTATAATTTGTTTTTAGTCGTGAACCATCCATTTAATCCAAAATCGAGAGATATAGAAGACTAAAACCGACAAAATTCTTTTATCTCGAATTCGACAGATCACGTTAAATTTTAAAAATCCTATGTTGATATTAGAAATATGATTTTTATTTATCACTATGTTAATAATTATATAAAAGACACTTTATATAAAAAATTTAGATTAAAAATAAGAAACATTTTCTATGACAATATATTTCATAATTTTACTATCACATTTTCTAATTATACTAAACTTATAATTACCTCTTGAGTTAGTTGATACACACAATTGGCGATAATATATAATTTAGTATTACTAATAAAAAGAATACGAAGAATAACATCAACTTCATACTTCTAACATTTTCTTTTCAAACTTTGTAAGGTTTGTCATTAGAAAAAGTTTAATGTGATGTGTTAAACTAGTCGGCAATATATTTAGTAAACCATAATTTTAATTTAACTATTAAGAGAGAAGATAAGTGCACCAATTTGAGTTATTTGAGGATCTTTGGCACCCAACTATTCTTAAAAAATTAATTGAACAATTATAGTTTTGGTCACATCATCATATGGGCATGTTCCCTTATTTCAAAAGCACAACTCATTTCACATATACCACTCCATACTTGTGTTCTACGATTTCTTGTAACATATCTACAACAATCCTAATAATCTTTTGTTGGTTTGTCAATTACTGTTCAAATAAAATATTTCAAAATCATTCCTAAGAACTTATATGTGCAAAGTGAATATATATAATTTGGTGAATATGTACATCTTAAAGATTAACACACATTTATACGTTAATCAGATGTACTGTACGTTCGACATGAACTCACAAAAACATATCACAAAAAGTTCATATATATATGTTGTGTGAGTAAATTGAACTTTAATCAAAATTGGAGTGATTAACCAAATTAAGTAAGTGGTATGGTAGTTCAATGACTTTAAGCATTGAAATTAATTAGGTAATTAGCTCCTAACCAAGATTGCCCTAATAATTCAACTAATGAAATGATGGAATTGAGACCAAAGTGTAAGCATAAAATCTAATTTGAATGAGATTGATATATATAGATAGATGCATGTAAAAGCATATTATTTATTTGACTTGATTGGACCTCCAACTGTAAAGATAGTGTGGGGGTGGATATGGAGTCCTTGGAGATTATGATGGTGCCTGCTTGGGTGTAACCAAAGTCAATAGGGTCTTGAGAGAGCCAGCTGTACACTAAATAATAATAATAATAATAATTATTATTCTATAAAAAACTACTGTATTATCAATAATGACATGATGATATGATAAATGGTTGTTTCAAGAAAAGAAAGACCTTGCTTTTATACACATAAAAGGTTTTCTTTTGGATGAAAGATAAGTAGACCTACCAAATGGTCTTTTGGTGTATGTTTTGCCAATGATCTCAAAATTACATTTAGATATCACAAGTGCATGTGTAAATTGGTAGAACTTGTTCTAATTTCACTTTAAGTTTTTGAGTTCGAGTTTTAGGAAATGCAATTGGTTAAAATCGTGTTATATAATTGGTTTAGGGCTTTGTTTATAAAAAATCAACCATTTTTAAACAATATTGAGAGTTATGGGCTTGGGGGTTCTTTTGTTTATAGCTGGGCCACACAGAATCACAATGGACTCAAAAGGTTTAGTAGCTCTGTAAACTAGATATGGCCCAGTAAGATAGGCATTAGTTATTTAGATGGTTCATAAAGCCCACAATAGTTAATGGAGACAAGAATAGTTTGGCTCTCATTTTAAAACCCATATGAGATTACATACAGCCATTACATTTTGATTACCCACACAAGTAGGACTAGAGCTCATGGGCTAAGCCCACAATGAAGAATAAATTACAAATGAACCTAAATTAGTAAATTTTAGTACATACCTAATAACATAAGCTATATGCAATGAGTTTGGTTTTTAGATTGCCTTTTTGCTAAAATTTTAAGAAATGGGTTGTTGCATCTTAGACTATCCTAAAACCATGTTAGTTTTTGTTGGACAAAGGTTTTGCCCATCCGGATGATATCTGATGGTAGAGGCTCTTAAAAGCTTCACTACTCCCGCTAAATCTTAAAAAACATATGTGAACTCTGAAACTTATTAAACACTTGTGGTTTGCGTGCTTGAAAGGTTGGAACTCCAACACACAAAGTGGGTCCAGCTCCTTCTACATCCAACCACACGACGAAACGTGGTGAGTTTGATTCGTAAGTACAAATACCAATTATTTGTCTCACAGATCCTCATAATTTACGTATATACAGATTTTCTCTCTCTATAAACGCTATCTAGAGTCATCAGATGTGGCGGTTTTCTGGGTCTACACTTGGGTCTCTGTTAATGTTGTGCTACTCTTGCGCATGCCCTACCAACCCATAAGTAAGGATCCAAGGCTTCAACTCTGCTTCAAAGGGCCCAAGCATCCAACTCTATCCATAGTGTTCCAAACTTGTACATTTTCAAGATAACTATTCTAACACGTGGACAACACAAACTAAATATTCTGATGATAATATATTTTTCATTTTCACTGTCACTTTTTCTAATATTACAAAACTTATAATTGCATCTTAGCAAGGATTTTGATAATATTAGCCACAGGCCATGCAAAGGATGAACCAAAAGATAAACTAAAATTTCAAGAAATGGGTGTTACATCTCTGTCCTAAAACCATGTTAGGCTTTCTTGGACAAAGTCTCTGCTATCCAACTGTTTAACACTAATTCTAGCTCTTGAACATAGTACACAAGGTTGTGTTCAAGGTTTCAATAAGGGAAAAAGTTATCAGTTGATGAAAATTTGAATAATTTATTTTGGAGCTAGCAATTGCCATGTGCTTTTGGAGAATCCAAGAGATGAGCTTGAAAAGAAGCTTTAAGAAAATTGACAACTCCTATACAAGGTTTCTACAACATGACTAAAGGCTAAAGCATTAGGATCTTGGGACATTGGGACATGTCAAACTCATCTTTTCACAATATCAGTGAACTAATATACTTATCTTTTGGAGCCAACTCAAGCCACAGACACATTATCAAGTTTCTTTTCTTCTTTTCTTTGCATAATCATACATCATTTTCATCGCATTATTGAATCGATGCCCAAGTTACAGATAGATTGACAGTTATATTTGCTTCCTATGTCGCGGATTCTCTTTCGTTGGTGCTCAACATTTCTACACATATGTTTGCTTATCCCCAAATATTCATCTGCAGAACAACATTGTACCACAGATTCCATGAAAATGTAGCAAGATTTATGCTATTTCTAGTGACTTCATGGGACCAGGAATTGGTAATTGTAATAGAGTAGTTGAGCTCTAGAGGGCTGTGTCGATAACTGCTACTCGAAACCATTTCCATCTAAACTTTAAACCTTTATAGGGACCTCCCAAGTTGATAAGAAGGACCACATTTGTACAACTTTTCCAAGTTTGGTGTATAGATGTTGATAATATTTATGAGTTTCAATGAACATTTGGTTATGTAAAGGACCACATTTGGTTTGACATATACCATATCTGTGTACAAAGATTTTTTGTATGTTATTGAGTTTTCTGCATAATTGTTTGTTAATGTTTACTATAGATTTGATGCAAAAATCATTATCACATAATGCAAATAATGTTCTTGAAACACAAGGATATATATATACCTTATTGTCATGAATTTGTATGAACATTCATACATAGCAAATGCTAGAATGTATGATGTTTTCTTGGAGATTATGAAACTATCCGATTGGACGATTTTTTCAAGATTCAAGATATGATTTCATTAATAGTTGATTAACTAACCTTTTTTATTTTTTTATTTTTAAGTTTAGTGTCCAAGTTTGATTCAAGCATATCTTGGTATTGTCTTGTTGGTAATGACAAAACCTCAAGAAATTGGAGCCTCTTTCTCTATCTCACTCACAATCTTTTTGAAGCTTCTTTATCAATTCAAAGGAGCTTGTTAGAGAGCACTGAGCTTTGTGGTCTAAGAAAATGACCAAACTGTAGTACAGTCTAGTATTGAATCATTAAAGAAACTCCACTATATGAGCTCACAAGCACCTAGACATATTTTACATGACACAGTGAAAAAAATTGTAGCTTCTGATTCAAGAGTTGCAAATATCAGAATTAGAAGATATTTGAGATTCTAAACAAATTATTATGCAACTTTTTCTCAGTTAAGCACATGAATTCTATTTCTTATATCAGACAAGTGTATCTTGGTCTCAGGAGGCAATTATTGTAGAATCTTGTGCTAAAGTCCAAACCAAATGATAAGTTAAAGAATTAAGTTACTTCAGAGATAATGTAGATAAGCTATTACACACCAATCTGCTCGAGCCAACGATAACGTAGAGCCATGTGATATGTGATAAGGTTTTGTAGATTGAAGGCTAGTTGTTCAGCTAGGAGGAGATACAAATAGGCAAGTTTATCGTATGAGTACTCATTGCATACACGCTTGCTCGCCCACGGGTTAACTGAATGCAGAATACAAACATCAGCTGATAGATTCACTATACTATAGTACTGATAAACACATCATGCAACAGTTGCAACAAAACAAATATGTATCATATGTTTTGTGTATTGTGGTTTCGTACTACGGTTTAAGGTGTCCAGCTAGATAGTTTTGGAATGTTGTTCAGCACAAAAGACACTGGAACTTCAATTCCAAAGATCTGAAGCTAATAAAATACACATTGTGCATGAGCCTCTCTGTACCATTCTTCTTGGCATTTTCTTCTCTACTACTGTCCTCCACAGAATATATCACTTAACACAGCTATGTTAATTGACTTAGATTTTCATGATCCAAACAGGTTTAAGCAAGCTTAAGAAACTTCAGAGACACTCCAAACAATTAGAGAGTGGCCAAAAATGAGAATCTTGAGATGAAATTATGCTAAAATGAGATAAGATGACAAAAGAAAAGGGTTTAAGGTAAGAATATTGCATGCCACTCCACTGGCTGAGAATTGACCAATCAATATTGGTTTATGCATTTACATTTTTTACTGTGTGTTCTTGGCGTTCACTTGAGTTCACTTCTTGTTTTTTCTGAGTCCATTTGCTCTTTTTAAGATGCCAAGGACTCAGAGTTGGGCAGATCACTTTTTCTGTAATGCAAAAACAAAATAGCTCTCCTAAAAATGCCAATGGTTGATGAACTTTGATTACCAAACTTGGGTTATATATCAACAATCTAGGATGGTCTTGAAGTTTGTAGAGAGATATTTTGGGAAAATGAAGGAAATTAGATACTTGGAAAAAAATTAGCAACCCTTGCTTTGAAAACTGATTCCCCTTCCTCTCATATGCTGTACCTTTGTCCTACAATTCATCTTGTGGTTCCAAAGAAGCCTTGTCACACCTCAACCCAACTTTTGTCAAAACTATAGATTCTCTCCCAACTGGCTCCACCTCCTTATAAGCACCACCCACCAAGCAATCAAGAAACCATCTTGTGACACAAAACCAAGAACCAATCTTTTTTTGTTGTATCAGAAACTAGCTGCATTTAGGTGTGATCTTGATTTGTTATGGCTTCAAGCTCGCTTAGCTCGCGAAACTCAGGCTCTTCTTGGACAGCAAAGCAGAACAAGCAGTTTGAGAGGGCTTTGGCTTTGTATGACAAGGACACGCCGGATCGCTGGCAGAATGTGGCCAAGGCTGTGGGTGGAAAAACTGCTGAGGAAGTGAAGAGACATTATGAGATCCTTCTTGAGGATCTCAGGCATATTGAGTCCGGCCGCGTCCCCATTCCCAACTACAAGTCCTCTGTCAACACTACTGATGTAGAAGAGAGGTATAGTTTACTTACCAAGCTGCATACATAAAACCAACTTGCATTATGTATTTACTAATTTTTTTTATCGTCAATACTAACACCTGAAGGGAGGCTCGAACCTGATACCTCGAGGGGACGCTTGTTTTTCACAAATCTTGATACCATAACTATTGGCCTAACAATCTTCACTTGAGCTACCATTTGAAACTTATAACAAGTAGATTTCAAACAAGTTTTTTTTCCTCCTCTTTTAGGTTTAAAGTTGTGGTCTTTTGTGTTGCTTTAGCTGTCTAAAAGCCAACCCATTGCTCTTGTAGACTTTGACTTGTTGTTCACATCCATTTTAGTAATTAACTAAATCTGTTCCATGTTGCTTTCATCTTCTTATCTTGTTCCCAGCTAATATAAAATATGTGAATAAACAAATGGAAGACCATAACATGCAAAAATCATGAAAAAATATCTTGTTCTAGACTGACCCAAGATCAAAGATCCTCTTGAGTCACCTAGCTGACACATGCATTTTTATTATAACAAAACAATGCAGCTTTGATTAGTTATTATTATTTTGTTTTGGTTCTTAAACTGAGATAGGTGTGTTTCTTGCTTTGTTGACAGGCTTATGAAGTATCTTAAGCTAAAGTAATCCAAGACACAAGCACAACTATCTTTTAGTCCAATCATGATGGAAGATCTGTGGAAAGTAGATGCATGATGCTTCTTTTTCTATCTATATTTTGGTCATTAATTTTCATGCAGCATCTCAATGTTATCAGATATCTATTTTAAGAAACAGTCTCATGTAATGTTCCTTCTTTAATGTTTTGGATTCTCTTTTAACATGTCTATCACTTCCAAGGAAATGGAAAACCATATACTTCCTAGAAAAGCAAAAAGCAAAAGGAATGGTTAAATGTGTTTGGGCCAGGAATTTAAGTACAGCTGCTTGCAACCAAACAAAGTGGGATTTATAAAGTTGGATTGGACCAGCTTTATTTCTGACTCAAGATTTGGCCCATTGGGCCATTTTTAATCCTTTTCACCTAAGGAATTATAAAAAGGTTTAAAGTTTCAATCAATTCTCCAACTATACAAATGGGTTTGAAAACCAACATTCCATTTAAAATGTTGGATTTTAGCAGAGTGAAAGTGTTTGGACACTCAAAAAATTTAGATTGATATGAGGAAAATACAACAACAACTAATATATACATACAATATGAGATTTTAAATGACAGCTCTTACCTTATCACAATACAAGAGGAATAATGATTTGTGATGGTATAGTCTGTCGCAGATAACCCATATTCATTTGAAGTTTTGGTTCATCGAAAGAATGGCGACGGATATGATTTCATCGTTGTTTGGTTCACCATGCATTGATGGTTTGTGATAATAGTCGTCGGAAGATTGCGACGGACTACACGTTGTTGGTCGATCGGATATCAGCGACAAACTTATTTGCCACGGAGATGGTCGTCGCATAATACTGACAACTCTACTGATCATATATTCGTCGTATTTCCGGCTCCCTTCTCTAAAAAACATGCAGTCGGGAATCTGTAACGAATAGTCCGTCACATATTTTGTCGTTGTTCATTCATTTTTTAAAGTGAGTGAGTGAGTGAGAGAGAGAGAGAAAGAGGAAGAATACATGCCAAATTATTTTTGGGTTAGGCTAATCCAAACTAATAAGGTGATGACATGACATTAAATTTCATTCATATCTAACAAAAGAAATTTGTGGGAGGAGAGCGACTCGTTGGATCCAGAATTTTTAATAAGGTGTCATAACCTCATTAATGATTTACTCTAATCCAAAAACTAATCGAGTTAAAAATTCCCTTAAAGTTAAAATTGAGTTAAAAATTAACTTATTTTTGTACGTATAAGTTTGTATTTACTTTTCACAAATATTAATTAGTTACATATAATTAATTGCTTTATTGTATTACAATTTTAACTGTAGGTAAAATGGTTTCACATCTTCTGGACTTGTCAAAATTTTAGAGTTGACCCTTGTTTAGGATATTTGCCATTTTAGAATTTTGAACTTTACCAAAATATGTATATTAGCCCAAGCGATCTTCTACAGCTCGTTCCTAACTGACACGTCATCGACACTGTCCATGTCGTTCTTCCATGTATGCATAGCTCGCCACGTCAGCTTCTCCTAAACAAAGGATGTGAAGCTGGAACAGAAGCTGCTTTTCCTGCAAAAAAAAAATAAAAATAAATAAAGCTTCCGTTTCAAACAAATTGTCAGAAAAAAGATCAATTTTAAAATATATTAAAGGTGAACAATAATAGCAACAAAAGAAGAACAGAAACCATATTGTTCATGGTGTCCATTTCCATGAAACAGAGGTCGTAGAAAATGAGTCAAGTGAAGGAGGCGGTGGAGGTTGTGGTGCAAATGGTTCTTGAAGAGAGTGAAGTCCATATTGCCCTGCGTTTTTCACTTTTTTTTAGAAGTTCAAAACGCAACGTTTTAGTTTGTTTAGGAAAGGAAGCTGATGTGTCGAGCTATGCATATGTGGAAGAGCGACGTGGACAATGCCGATGACATGTCAGTTGAGAATGGGCTGTAAAAGATCGGTACAAATTTTGATAAGTCCATGATTTTAAAATGACAAATATTCTAAATAAGGGTCAACTCTAAAATTTTGATAAGTTCAAGGAGCTGAAACTATTTTACTCTTTAATTTTCTTTATTTTGTTTTTAACTATTTTCATATTTAGTAGAGTCAATTAAGATACCTCTGAAGCGCAGGATGAAGGTTAAGCCTCTGGGGGTCAGTGGAGCTAGGTATATTTCAGGTAC
>JAYMTF010002702.1:0-17289 GCA_036897485.1 Pelargonium nanum | reverse complement strand
AATTACAAAATAAAGCAACAAATCATAAACTTTTTTAAGAACTCAAACAACATAAACTGAAACTTAAGAACCCATCAAATTGAATGAACTAAAATCTAAGAAATGAGTACAAACTTAACAATCACAAACCTTCATAATAAAATGAAAATGACATAATACGCTATAAATGACATCGAACATTCACATTCATATAAGCAAATATAATCTAACATGACGTTGACGACATCCAAAATTCACAATCATAAATCTTAAGTAAATTAATATTGTCTTTCGTAACATACTGTAAAGGCAATAAAGAGCGTCATCTCTCATGAAATTCTAAAAAGTGGTTTCATTTTTACCAAATCAAACTCTACCGGCTTATTGCATAAAAAACATAACTGGACATATTAAGAGAATTCGGGAAGTGATGGCGTTAGATACATTAAATTCGACTCATTTCAAGTCATGTGCCGTGCACATGCTTAACAACTCATTGTAAACTAAATTAACTATATCTTAAAATTCAGTTATTCATTTTCTATTATTTGTAATTGTCTACAACATTTTTAAGGTAATGTATCTATTGGACAATGACTTGTTAGATATATTACAACTTTTCCACATTTGTTTTGTTAGAAACTTCTTTACAATAATGGAGAAAAGTCCACCCGTAGGTTTAGGCCTCACCAAAAGAGTGTAGATTTTATGTATAAAATACGCCTAATAGTCCGACCCAACAATAATTTGATTCGGATCAATTGATCTAACTTGAAACCAAATAAATTTCATTGAATTGTATGTGCCCATGAGTAGTGTGGTAATTCGGATTCAAATATACAGACATTCAAAATTTAATATGATCATTTTTTAACTTTAATATGAATCGGATCAAATCGAGCAAAAGTCCGCACAAAACTTATCCAAACACCTTTTTTTTATGTGAAAATCTAGATTACTCTTTAATGATTTGAGTCTGAACACATCCTATCTAAATTCGATCCACAATCTGAATCATTGACAAAAAATGCAAGATATAAGAGAGGCGAAGAAAGTTTTTATTTTCTAATTTGATGAGATGTTTTATTTTTCCTGAAAAGTTAAACTATACAATATATGGTAGCTCTCCCCTTAAAACTCCACCCATCTTCACCTGACTTAAAGAGTTGAACCCACAATTTCATACAGAAAAGCGTGTGTAATTGACCGTTGTGTTATCCACTCATGAACAATTTGAAGGAGTGTTTTCCATAAAATTGTAATATACTCCAATAAATATAAAACTATTAATGATATAGTTACAAAAGTTTCCTGTCCATACCTGTCACTCTCACAATCTAATCCATCATATAATTTATAATTTAGCTTCACTCACAGCTTTCTGTCCAAAAAAAAATAAATATATTTTGTATTATTACAAACACCAATTCCATAATTTACACTTTTACTGCATAAATTGTCTCTATAAATATGGGTTCTTCTCAGCAAGTGAAGCCATAGGCCATAGGCCATAGCCACACTTTCACTTACTATTTTAATATGGAGAAGACTGAAGAGCCAGAGAAAACCAACCATGTCAACAGAAAACAAGGTGGAATGGTCACAATGCCCTTCATTTTTGGTAAGCCATAACTTAGGGTTTACTAAATATGTTTTGGTCTTTGTGAGCTAATTTATTAAGATTCGAGCTTAAGTAAAGTTTTAACCATCTGTATAAGAAAAAAGAGACGTGAAAAAGTAAGTGGGATTCTCGAGAAATTATCATGTAATTTCTTGCTTTGTTCTTTCCAAGAAAAAATTAAAGGAAATTAATTTTTTTTAGTGTGTTAATCTCCGACTTTGAGTTGACGATTCGAGTTTTAAATCATAGTTGGGTTATTATTATTTTCGGGTTCAAGTTGAATGGGTCTAACACAAACCCGACTTGGCAGTGTGAGTTGTATGCTTTAGATCGGATTTTGAACGCACTATACGTTAGTTTGTCCGACTCAATTTGAAAATTAACTGAAAATGCATGCATGTTGAGTTGTAAGTGCTTGCAAGTTTAGAACTGAATTAAATATAAACTCTATCTTTGAGTAACTAAGATTTTAGTTTGAATAGATATAATACTAAACCATTTGTAAAATAAATAAATATAGGCATAGAAAAATCGTAAGATTCTCGAGAGATTCTCCGATTTCTTGCTTTCTTCGTTAATTCTATTAATGTAAGATTTACGCTGAAACATAAACAAAAGGTGGATCTTGTGAAATTCTTTGATTTCTTGCTCTGTTATTTTTTTAGCAATAATGTTTTATTTATTTATTTTTGGTCCGACTTGTAGCAAATGAGATTTGCGACAAGCTTGCGGTGGTCGGATTCAATGCGAACATGATAAGCTACCTGACGACGCAGCTCCATATGCCGATGACCAAAGCCGCCAACACGCTCACTAATTTTGGCGGCACCGCCAGCTTGACGCCGCTGCTCGGAGCCTTCATCGCCGACTCTTTCGTCGGACGTTTTTGGACTATAACCGTTGCTTCCATTATATACACAATAGTAAGTAGCTAGCTATATTTTGTACACAAAACAACACGGCCAACTATACGTATGAGCGTTTGCATTCGATCCTTGCTCAACGTACTTTTTGGGAGAATGATGAATTTTAACTGCGACATACCCTCGAATGAGAATTTGTTTGGATGTGATAAAACGGCTTAAAAGTATCAAGCTCGAGTTTGCATATGACCGCTTTGGAATCCCATAGTTTAAACCGTAAAAAAGATGAGCCAATTTATTTATGACTTTGGCTAAGTCAAGTCATTGAGGTGATGATACCACATTAAATTTTACCTAAGTGAATTTGTGAAGGCGGAACGACCCATTCGACTCCAGTATTTTAACCAAAACCCACAACCAAATGAACTAAAATTCATAAAAATTCACTTGACCGAACTTGACTCAAAATTCGAATGGTTAGCTCCAAAATTTTCAAATAATTGTTATTATTGAAAGTTTTTTCTAATGTTTTTTTGTAGGGCATGACAAGCTTGACAATATCAGCTGTCCTCCCACAACTGAGGCCTCCACCATGTCAAGGAGACAATTTGTGCCAGGAAGCCAACACTGGCCAGCTGGCAATTTTGTACATATCATTGCTCCTTGGGGCAATCGGGTCGGGTGGGATCCGGCCATGCGTAGTGGCATTTGGGGCGGACCAGTTCGATGAAACCGACCCGAAACAGTCTACCCAGACATGGAAGTACTTCAATTGGTACTATTTTGTGATGGGAGTGTCCATTTTGATCGCTGTGACGGTTCTTGTGTATGTTCAAGATAATATAGGGTGGGGATGGGGGCTCGGGATACCGACGATCGCGATGGCGCTGGCGATCATCGCGTTGATTTTTGGCTACCCACTTTACAGGAAGATGGACCCAGCAGGCAGCCCGTTTACCCGGTTGTTGCAGGTGTGTATGGCTGCGTACAAGAAGAGGAAGCTTGGGTCGGGTTTGGATCCGAAGTTGCTTTACCAAAATGAGGACCTTGATGCATCTATTTCTATGGGTGGGAAGCTTATTCACACTAAACAAATGAGGTATGTTTTTTATATATTATAATTTCTTCATATTTACTACTAATTTTAGAGAAAATTGAGGAATACGGAACGAATCGGTGTGTAGAAATTGTTTAAGTGTTGAACAGTTTAAAGAATTGTTAGAAAAAATATTTTGTTTGTTGTGACATACTATGACAACATAATAATTAGAAGCTTAATTATTAATTGGAATAGAAATGAGAATTTGGATATGAATTCGTTGGTACCCAAATATTGATTCACATAACATGTTCATTATTGAATAAAATGTATTTTGATTACTACAAAATTAATTACTGTAAAACTCAACAAAAAAATCACCATTTATTAAGAAAATTACCTCTTTTTTTAGGGAGACAAAATGGCCAAGGCTAGTCCTAACAATTTGGAAAAAGAAAGCAAAAGCCTATTCATAGAAAAAAAAAATCAATTTACTAAAATATTTATGTCATTTTTGTAATTGCTATTCCCATAATAATTGCTAGCTAGCATAAATATATACTTTTTCTTGGTATTCTCCAAATCGATACAAATAATGTATTTTGGTACGTACTCGTATTGTGAACCTCAAGTTCGATGACACATAATTATCCACAATACATGATTTTTGGATATGGTTGTGAGTTGTGAAGTACAAAAATGAGTAAATTATTTGCATGCACAAGAGAATGGTAGGGACTAGCCGCCCTCGATCTTCTTTAACTGCATGCACCATATGGTCCATATCCACATGATCTATTTTCGGATTCTAGTCACACAACTGCGACATCACGTGGACACCGCAACGATATCGTAAAAACGCGAATCATGTTGCAATGACATTGCAAAATGGATCTATTTTTTAAGGTGAACATGTAAGTCAAGTCACTACAATAAAACAGTAATCTAACAAGCATCTTTATTCCCTATTTAATTACGCTTATTTTTGTAGTTTTGCTCTAGAATTACCCATATTGAGATGTGAATATTTGTAGTATTATAGTTTGTATGTGTAATTAAAATAAATATGATTGTAGTTCTTGAATATGTATGTATAAATATATCGACTTGTCTAAAACATAGAGTTAGAATTAGACTTGGAACCACAAATTCTGAAAATTTGATCAGCATATTGTGAATTCATATTACACAAAATCAATTGGATCAAATTGTAAATTAAATTTAGATAATTTTTGCATGAACTTGCATCTTTTACACGTTAAACCCAAAGTTGGTTTGAAACCCCAACCTCTTTAAGTCGTACTCAAGCCATGTATTTTCAGTCCAAACCTGATCGGAAACCCGAATAACCAATTGTATTAAAACATTTCCATTTTTACATTCAATTTGGAACCTTATAACACATTAACACTTCTATAGTTCTATACGTAATTACATATATTTGCATGGCATGAGCGCAGGTTTTTTGACAAAGCAGCCATAGTGACCAAAGACGACAACCTCAAATCTCCAAACCTATGGCGTCTCAACACTGTCCACCGGGTCGAGGAGCTCAAGTCGGTTCTCCGAATGGGCCCCATCTGGGCCGCCGGAATCCTCCTCTTCACCGCCTACGCCCAACAAAACACCTTCTCTCTCCAACAAGCCAAGGCCATGGACCGCCACCTCTCCGCCGCCTTCCAGATCCCCGCAGGCTCCATGTCCGTCTTCACCATCCTCACCATGCTCTCCACCATCGCCCTCTACGACCGCCTCCTCGTCCCTGCCGCCCGCCGCCTCACCGGCCTTGACCGCGGCATCTCCTTCCTCCACCGCATGGCCATCGGATTCGCCATCTCCACCCTCGCCACCCTCGTCGCCGGCTTCGTCGAGATCAAGCGCAAGAACTCCGCACGCGCCGCCGGGACGATATCGGTTTTCTGGCTGGTCCCGCAGTACAGCCTCCACGGGATGGCGGAGGCGTTCATGTCGATCGGCCACCTGGAGTTTTTCTACGACCAGGCGCCGGAGAGCATGAGGAGCACCGCCACGGCGCTGTTCTGGACGGCGATTTCGGCGGGAAATTACGTGAGTACCCTCCTGGTCACTTTGGTGCACCGGTTCAGCGCTAGACCGGACGGCTCGAATTGGCTGCCGGACCGGGACTTGAATGAGGGGAAATTGGAGTATTTCTATTGGTTGATCACTTTTTTGCAGGTTATAAATTTTGTTTATTATCTTTTTTGTGCCAAGTATTATACTTACAAGCCGGTGCAGATGAAGAATGGAGAAAATAAAGAAGATGGTGAGGAGGTTGAGCTTGCAATTAAGGTGTAATTAGTTAGTTAGGTGGGGTTAGCATGGTAAAATGAGTACTATTTTGAAAGATTTATATGTAAATCTACAGCATTGATACGTTATCAATAACATTAACGACTTTTTTTAAAATTAAAAACGAGCGTGACATATTTGAATTGTCGTTTATCTTTTGTACATTAGGCAAGTAAAAGGTTTAGTTTGGTTTCTAAATTTTCGTATTTAGAAAATTGTTGGCTCTTGTGTTAGCCCTCGTAAATGGATTCACACATATAACGTTTAATATTCGAGTCAGACATAAGTTGACCCACGAATTTGTCACCTCTACACCATGTTGTAGGCCCAATTGAGAGCCCAAAAGTTCATACATAGCTTCCTTCAAGCTGAAGTCAAAGAAATTGCGCGTAACGTAACAGTAGCGCCCAAATTCAACATCGTACGGACCAAAAGTTGATTTCAAAAAAATCAGGTTCTCAACGCACCAGAAACTTCCACAGGCCGTCCGCGTTTTTCTCTAACCGTCTCTTTTGCTCTCTCGATTTTCCGAATTTTCTCTTTCTCTCCTCTTTTTCAATCGAAATTTGGGATCCAAAAAACTCACTCCGTTACTAAACAATATGTTTACGACGCGAGTCCACAATGAGCCTGCGCCAACAACAACAACCACCGCCAAAACCGGCGGCGACGACGATGTTTATCACGACGCCAAAGATAGCGTCGCCACCGCCGCTACCGCCATGCCTCTCATCGACATTATAGAGGCCTTCGAGGATCTCCGGAGCCACCTCAAAGCGGAGGAGGCCGGAAAAGAAGATCCGCTCAATCTGAACACCTTCTGTCACGCCTGCTCCTTTGTTCCCGTACTCTTCGGCTGCCTCGGCCTCGCCTTCAAATTCGCCGAATCTGAGTTCGTCATCAAGGTGATTTGGTTTTGAGTTTGATTTTGTTTCTGGATGCTCTGTGATTTGGTTTTGGTTCGTTTTTGTTTGATTCGAATTCGCCGATCGAACTGAGTTAGTCGTGAAGGTGATTTTGTTCTGGATTCGTTGTTTTTGAGTTTTGGTTTTGTTTCTGGATGCTCTGTTGCTTGATCGGTGTTGAATTTCGATTTTGCTTCTCGATTCGTTGTTTTTTTATTAAAAAAAAACATGTTAGTTTCTGGTTCGTCTCTGGCTTGATCGGTGTGATTTCCGTTTTCAGTTGCGAGATCTGGAGGAAGCGTCGAAGAAGTTTAGCACATTGGAGAATTTGCTGGATCATGATCTGCGAAATAAGACTGTGAGGACTCCGGGAAGTCATTCGAGAAACTTACGCCGGATTAGGCAGGGCCTTGATCTCATCAGAGCTTTGTTTCAGCAATTTGTTGCATGCGAGTATGTTTTTAATCTACCTTCCTCTTCAATTTGATATCATTTTGTGTTTGCAGTTTTTTTTTTGTTCGTCAATCTGCTAAATCTATTTGATTCTGATTGATTTCTCAGTCTGTACTGTTCCTTTAGTATGAAATTGATCTTATAGAAGCTTTGTTTTAGCAATTTGTTGCATGGGAGTATGATTTGAATCCATCTATTCCTCTTAATTTTGATTTCATTACAGTTTTTTTTTCAATTAAGAATTCTTTATTTTCCTAGTTCGTCAATCTGCAATATATTTGATTTTGATTGGCTTCTAATTCTACACTGTTCATGTGAGAAATCTTAAAGTTGCATGTTCTATTGGTATGGATTAAGAATTTTCTTTCTCAAATTTATTGATCAAATTTCTACTCTAATGGAGAATCACTGTTTTTAAAATTAGCAAGATGGATTGAGTTGGTCTGGTATCTTTAAAATAGACTTCTTGTTTCAATCGAATAGAGTGTTTTGGTCGAATTCATGTTCTTTCAAGATTTTCCTGAACAAGTTGGCCATTTTCTGGAAACATTTGTAGCAGAAATGTGCCTATTTCATTGTTGTTTGAAATGAAAACTTATTCCCTCATGGACATTGTATTCAAAATTGTATGATGACATTTTGGAATAGGAAATTTTTTTTTTTGGTTACCCATGTGTTTTTCTATTTAAACAACCCGTCGGTTCACAAAATTTTATTGTTATCGAAATTTTTCGATTTTCTTGTCATTAGACAGATTTTGGCCACATATTTCAATGTATTGTTGTTAGAAACACAAACTTGTTCTTTATTGGACATTATATATATATTACATAAAAGAACATGTTGTCACACAATTGTGATGTATTGGTTTCCTATGCGCTTTTCAGGTGTAATATTTAGGAAGATGGTTGGGAAATGTATTAGTTTCGTATGTGTTTTTTCTTTATGCACGAATGTGTCATCTCATAAAATTTTCAATTTTTTGTCATCATCAGACAATCAAATGAAAATGTGTTCTTTCTTAAATATTGTATTGCATAAAGGAACATGTTGTCGCAAAATTACGATGTCATCAGTTAATTAACCTTCGAAATATAATATTTAAGAAGAGAATGGAAATATGTATTGATATTGCATGTGCTTTTCCACATAGTTGAATAAATCGATTGATCCTCTTGTCATCGCATAATCATCTTGTTTTTTGATAGGCGCATAATCATCTTGTTGATTTATTACATTACAATGATCACTATCGAAAAACGCATTCATCATTTTCCTAATACGCATGCTGTTGCTTAATCTGCAGAGATGGGTCTCTAAGAGATGTGGCCTCAACTGCCTATACACAAGTCTGTGCTCCATTTCACACTTGGACAGTCAGGACAGCAGTCTCTGCTGGAATGTACACTCTTCCAACGAGGGAACAACTTCTTCTGAGACTCAATGAATCTGGTGAGTCACACTTTTAGCCAATACATACCATCCACTTTCGTTTTAAGGCTGAAAATTTGGGCAATAAACCTGACTTGACACAATCACTAACAAGTAACAACAATCTAAGAGGGTTGAAGTTTAAAATAATCGTGTTCGTGTCGATTAACTGTTAACCTATCTAATTTAGTATGACACGATCACATGTCATATTACTAAATGTGAAGACACATAAGAAATAACTAATAATTATCTGATAAAAATACGTGCATTTTCCGACCCAGTGTGTGCTTAAACTCAATTGCTATAGAAATCAAATTTGACTCTTGTATTATGAATATTGTAAATGCAGAGCAGACAGCTGATAAGAAAATGAAGAGGTACATAAATGCCGTGGTTCCAATAGTAAAGTACATTGATAATCTATACACCTCCAGGAACATCACCTTGGACTGGTGACTTCTCATCAGTCTTGCATTGCATGGAATGTGTATATGCTGATACAGATATTCAACAATTCATGCAGCAGCAGCAGCAGCTTCCTGGTACATTTTTTACTCTTGAAGCTTCATCTTTCATACAATAGAAGAAGTTGAATTTAATATCGGTGTTCATTTTGAAGAATTAGGCCATCGGAAGAGACTGAAATTAATTTATAGAGATATACTGTATATTTATTTTTGATTGTTTATGCATGGCTTAGGCCTTAGGACAACAGTCAAAATCTGAATATAGAACATTCACTGATTGTAGCAAAAAAAAAAAAAAACAAACGTTCTTGTATAATCAATATTTATGTATCTACTTGACTTTTTTTGAATTGTTCATGTGCATATATAATTGTGAGATGAGATATATGGTAATTTTGAATTTGTTTTTATGATTCATTCGGCTTGAAAATTCCTAATTTTAACAAGATTTGTGTAATCATTTTGGGGGTCTTGTGTTAAAATAAAGTCTAAAAACACTCAACTTACTCAATTTTTAAAAAATCATGATTTAATCTTGATTTGCAACTCTCGACAACGACTCTCTCAATTAAGCGTCATGTGCAGTTGCTCATCTTGCATATGCTAATATAGATCCTTGAATCTTAACATAATACATACATGATTCATAGATAAGCAGGTTTCAAGTATTAGCAGCACAGAGTGTGATTTCATAGATGAGCATATCTCCAACCCTAATACCAATTGGGATAAAAAATTATTTAAGACATCAAAATAGATCTTCAACAAAACAACCTCATATTTCTACAAATACCTCAAAGAATGGGTTATTCTCCCCTTACAAAATCAACTCAACAGTACATGTGTGTTGATTGGAAAATCAAAACAAATGAAGCACAAAATGCACAGAAATAAGCAAACCAGGTTCTTTTGCCAAGCTTGTCATTCAATGAACTTATAATCATCTCTAGCTGTCCACCAAAGAATTAGAGGCCCAGAGTCAAATCTGTATAAACTTGAAAGATCATTTAGTCCTTTACAATGTCACGCTTTCGGGATTCTCGATGATCTTTGAGAAGGTTTGAAGGAAGGCGGCCAAGTCAGCGCCATAGACAATTCGGTGATCAGCTGTAACATTCACCTGAAAAAATGTTTCGAGCACCAAGTCAGGTTCAATCATTGGTGTCAATAAGACCAATTCATGTCCTTTTTTCACAAAATTAAATAAGAACGGGTTTTTTCAGCTTTGTTTTCTAAGTCGTTTAGTATCTCAATTCTCAATGATGCAATCTACCACTTATCCATAAAAATCATTCATTGTGCATTCCCATATAAACTCAGGTTCTATAGTAACTATCAGATCTTTCTCTAAGGGCTGTTAAGTAGCTGTCGGATGGGCAACGGCCCGGCTAAGGGCCAAACACGAACGCTGTTGGGCCACTTTTTGTCTGACCGAGCCTAGTATTATCAGGTCTGGCAAATATAAAATAAACAGTCGTCATATGTTTATTGGGCGAGGATTTGCCCGTCCAGACCCAATATTATTGGTTAAATTATAATGGCCCCGGAGCCGTTGGCCCATTTACCAGCTCTATTGCTTAGCAAGTCATTCAAAATTTATAATGCTTAAAACAAAAAAAAAACCAACCGAATCCATTGATAATCTAGTGTTCCCGTGAATCATACGAATGAGTATTCCTCTAAGAGATACCTATTGTATCAACAATTTTCCAGGAAGCTAGTGAGGCATGATATCTATAATTTAGCAGAAGTAGTAGATAGTTCGTGCAGTTAATGATGAAAACAAGATGTATGCGCGTGTTTATCCAACATTTTGCATCGCATCATTTTAGACATGGTTTATATATCATGAAGCAATTGTACTCACCAGCATTTTACTTTTAACGCTGAAGAATCCATCTTTATCGGCGACAACAGTTGGCTTGGAAGCTCCAACGGCCATGATAGCCCCCTGAATGTCATTTTAAGTTTGAGCTAACCGACAAATTCATAATGAACAATATAACCTCACAAGCTACAGCAATGCAAATGAAACACCTAATCCCGACTTCTCACCTGGCCAGGAGGTAGAATAGCATCAAACCTATCCACTCCAAACATACCCAAATTCGATAGTGTGAATGTTCCTGCAGATATGAGAGGAACAATAACATAAGCTAACAATAGAACAAGCATAACCCAAATTCCAATAATCACAGAGAAACAAGAAAACAGTAGTGTTTGGTTTATGTTTTTTTTAAAATGGAAATGGAAATGGGATTCTCACTCTGTAGTCATTCTCATGACCCAAAAGTCCAAATCAGAACATGATGTGTGAGAATCTTGTTTCCATTCACATTCTCAATTCCCATTTCTCAACAAAAATTATAATCCAAACGATAGATTAATAACAATAACCTGAATTGTACTCATGGGGCTGAAGTTGCTTAGTTCTGGCCTTTTCGACTAACTCTTTCCATTTTTGAGACAACAGATACAGATCCAACTGTACCAAAGGAAACAATTTTACTAAGTATCTGAACTATCAACCAGTAACCATCACGATTGCAAGACTGAAACGTATGTTCAGTTCATTAAACAATAATTATCATTCAATTCATAGATCAAGAATACCTTATCTGCATCCTGAAGTACAGGGGTAATCAATCCACCATTGATAGCCACAGCAACGGCGATATTGATGCTACTATTATATGTAAAGCTCTTACCATCTTTACAGCTCGCGTTAACAACTGGGTGTTGAGCAAGTGCCATTGCTGTAGCTTTGGCCAACAATGCAGTCATGGTCACACCCTTTGGCTTCACCTGAAAGTTGTCGAAAACCAAAAAATCTGAACGCAATGAAAGCAATCATAACTAGAGCTGGAAAAAAGGAACCTGGCACAATTTAAGCATGTTTGTGTTCATGTACTCGTGTTGTGTTCGTGTTGTAAAATCCAACACATTCAATAATCGCGTCATATTCGTGTCGGACGTGTGAAACACACACGACACATTTATACTATTAATAGTACATCATAGCTTTAGGTTAATTAATTAATCTCTTTTCTTATCTGATTCTCCTCTCTATTTTGCTTTCATCTTACCTCATTTCCCTCAAATGCAACTCGTATCTGGTTTGGCAAACCCAACACAAATGTGACAATGCGATTATTAAACATGTTTTGTTTGTGTTTACTGATGAAGAACTTATTTTACCTCTAACACGAATTGTGAGCTCTTATAAGAACAATGAAATCGAATCAAGTAGCCGAGTAATCGAATCAAACTGCCTTCTTCCTCTCTAATTTGCTTTCATCTTATCTCACCTTTCTCACTTCACACAGAAATTGTTCAAATCCATTGAGCCTAATATAAGCTAACAGAACTATGAAATGAGGGTAGCATCAACTGCAACTCAACTCATCTCTTGTTTTAGGCAAATCCGATACAAGCACGACATGTCAACACGATTACTAAACATGGTGTTTGTGTTGACAGATATAGCACAACAAGATTACCAAACAGGTTGTGATTGTGATGATCGATCAAACACATATTTAACCTCTTAGCACATGATGTCAACACAAATTGTCAGAACAATGAAATTGAATAAAGTAGTGTACCTTCTCGTAGAGGGCATCGAGTGCACCGGTGGACACAGGGTAGCCTACACGGAATGTTGGCACTGAAAGACTCTCCATCATGTTCTTCGAAACCGCTCCTTGCATTGTGGTGAAAGGCACAACCGTAGAACCTGGAATTTCAACAGCAGGAGTGGCTGGAGCAGTTTTCACTGAAGGAGAAGGAGCTGCTGGAGCTACAATTGAGCTCACATTGCTCCTTGCCGGCGCAATTCCCGCCGCTGCCTCCACGTCCGCCTCTGTAATTCGCCCAAACGGCCCGGTTCCGATCACCTTGTTTATATCCACCCTATGCTTCTTCGCTAGCTGCTTGGCAGATGGAGTCGCCACAATCTTGCTCGGCTCATCGGAAGCAGAAATCGAAGCCGGTGGAGGAGGAGGCGGCGGTTGAGAAACAGCCGGAGCAGGAGCAGAATCAACGGCCGGAGCAGAAGAAGACTGTGCTGCGGCTTTGGCTTTAGCTTCCTCAATATCAGCCTCGGTTTCGGCTAAAATTCCGATAGCGGCGCCTACTGGAGCCGTCTCACCCTCGCCGACCACGATCGCGGCGAGAATTCCGTCGTAGAAGGTCTCGACGTCCATGTCGGCCTTGTCGGACTCAACGACGACGACGCTCTCTCCCTTGGAGAGCACGTCGCCTTCGGATTTTATCCAGGACACGATCTTGCCCTCGGTCATGGTGGAGCTGAGAGCAGGCATGAAGATTTCGCGGATCTTCGCTTCGACGGTGACGACTCTGCGACGGCGGGACTGGGAGGGGAATGAGGCGGCGGAGGAGCGCCATGGGAGTGCGGTGGAGACGGAGGAAAAGGAAATGGAAGAGGTGGAAGCTCTGGAGAGGAGTGTGGAGGCCATTGTTGGAGAAAATGTGGAATTGGCTTTGCCTGCGAAGTGTTCGACGATTTGTCTGAGAGATACAACAATGAGAAATAGAGATTGGCGGAGAAGACGATGCGAGGTTTGGTAATGGTTGGACTGTGTTTACATCGCCCACCACCAAAAAGCTTCGTCATACAAATTCTCCATTAGCGCGCAGTGTGATGTGATGAGTATACTATGGGCCGTTCCGTTCGGGCCCAATTCTATTTAGATGCTTCATGTTTATATGACATTGGGCTGAGTTAGAAATTATTAGAGACCTTTTGACATTGGGCCCTTGATGATTGTACACTTGAATATCTAGAGCTCAATTTCTCACCATTTAGAACCTGAGATGAAAGAGCACACGTGTTAAGTGAATAATCGTGTCGGTGCATTGGAATTCATCTCAGACATGAGAGTAAGAATTTCTCCAAGTAATCAGAGCACAACAAATGAAATGTAAAGAATGGGAGTAGAAAAGTCAAACTCTTTCTTCATCTAAGGAAGATGTATTTATACTCGCATACCAAGTCAGTGACGTGGCAACGCATGATTAGTCAGTAGAGATATGAAATCTACCATGGGTCCCATGGTGAGATTAGACCACAGTCTCTTGTAATCATCGTATGTGGGCGCCGAGTAAACCTAGGGACCTTTGTGTAGCCATCAAGCATCGCGAGTAAGATCAGAACTCCTATAGGAGCGTCTACCACTCCAGGTAGCGTCCTAATGTTGTGGCGAGTCGATGAACCTTGAATGTGTCTAATAAAGATAAGATATTTGGATGTGTCCCAATAAGGCAAGGAGGCTTGAATGTGTTCTAGTGAGGCAGAGAGTTTTTGACGTGACCTAACGAAACGAAGCTGTAGAGGGGAGGCGGTAGTTGGAGACGACTCGGCAAGGCGGGACTTTAGAAGTAACCCGGCAAAGTGAGAACCTTGAGATTATTGGAGTGCTTTGTGGAGATATTAAGCATGGAGGAGAGGTGGAAGCTTTTCTTGTGACTTAGTTGTCTCTTATGGAGACTAAGTATGAGGTATCTTGTGAAGACTAATTACGTGGTAGAGTTGGAGTGCTCTCCTTGCAACATGATACTACAATAGCCTATTGTGGAGGCCAAGTATGAAGGACATGTAAGGATCAATCTTCGTAACATGATTGTCTCTGCTTCCTCAATTCTTATAGATGAAGGGTGAGTGAGCACAGGGATGCGATTTGTTGGGGACGCAAACGTGAGTATGTATTTGGCTTTTTTATGCGCTGAGGTGACGTTTAGACATTAGTGTTCATATATTATTCGTCCAGTTAACTTGTGAATTTTCGCGTATATATCATCGCACGCGAATGAAATTAAACTGAATCCATTATGTTCAATTCGAAATTGGAGTGACTGGATCCAATTTTTTCGATCAAAGCCATTCATACTCGAACAAATATTCACCTTCACTATCTCAATTACAAAAATGTGATGCTTGAAAAGTTCATGAGTATCCTACTCAAGATTGTTGGATCATGCTTGTATTGTTTCTAGTCATACTTCAACTAAAGCCACTACTTGAACGTTGAACCCAATGTTTTATAAAATATAAAATTTTTTTATTGTAACATATTGTTATTTTCATCGTGTGCTTTATGATTTATTTATTTATTTGCTCCCACCACATAGATTTGATTCTCTTATTCAAGGCTTGCACGTTGAGTTGGATATTTTTCCAACAAAATTGTATAATTTTTAGTTTATTAAACTATTTCCAAACACATGTATTTAAATTTAATTTCATATCGAAAATTGTTGATTCTCTGAAAGAAGTTAGAGTAGATAGTAACATATCCAATTTTGATTCTGAGTTAAAAAAAATATTATTGTTAAAATACTGTGCAAATAATACCTTACAATATATAGAGTAACAGTTGTGTAAAGGTATTATAGAGTTGACAGTAAGTCAAATAATAACATGCGATATCATAGAGTTAAACATATTGTTACCTACATGATGGCCCAAGCTAATTAAAAACAACCACAAGCTAATAAGATAAAATTAGTTGTAGCTTACAATTAGTTAGCTATAGAGTCTACAGCTTACAAATGGATCAAGGGTCTAAAACGAGTTGGACAGAAAAATACACGCGTTCGTATTAATTATTTTTTTGTTTGTTAAAATAGTTCTTACTAAGAGGTATAAAAGTTTAGGATTGGCAAAAATTAGTCCAATAAGAATGTGTGTGGTAGCCCGTGAAGCGTTGGTCTATTTTTCAGTTATAGAGTCCATAGTTGACAAACGAGTCATGGGCCTAAAACGGGTTGGGCATAAAAATGTGTGCCTTCTTATTAGTTAGATTTTTTCTTCTCGTAAATGTTCATACTAAGCAACGAGAGAGATTATGGCTGACGAAAAATAACATGACAAAAACACACATTTTTTTTCATTTTAGCCTGCATTGCCATGTATAACTATAGCTATGATGATTATTGAATGAGGCGTTTCGAAAGGACAACCCACCTCTCGGTAACTCAGGCGAGTCCAACCACTCTTAAAATTGACTATGGACCAAGTTAAAAACAACCATATTTTTATCACGTCACTATTTACTAACTCAATCATTATATTATTTGACTAAATCAATAGTGACCTACAAACTATTGACCCATTTGTCAATTGTTATGTTTATTTCAAGTCGGTCCGAAAAAAATCACACTTTCATCTGGACTAACTTTTTGTTTGACATAATCGATTCAACAACATGGCGGAAAAGTTGTGATCGACAAGCACTGGCGCAATCAGCTTCAGCTTGAGGGATAGGCCAATTTTTTTCTATTTATTGATACTAAATCTAATTGTTTTAATTGTTATATGAAAAGAGCAAATTTGAGCTTTTTTCAATGCATTTTGTGACCGTAAATAATATAGGTAAAAGACCCATTTTAGTCTTTAAATATTGACCCAATTTAGTTCTTTGACTTTTGATATAAGCTTAGAGAGCAATGACAATTTTAATTAATATTTGAAAGTTTATAAACTATTTTGGATATAAAAAAAAAAGTTCAATGACCATTTTTTTTTAAAGCCATAGGCCATGAAAGAGAAAACAACTAACCACTAAGCTAAGCTTTCTTTGGGAGCCAAAATTCACTAACTAATATATAATCCGGCATAGGCCATGGCCTATAATGTCCTACCCTTGGCTCCGCCAATGCCGACAAGTGATAAATCAATGAAAATACGTGTATTTCTTGGTCGGGTTCACAACCTTATTGCTAGGCATAGCTGTAGTTAATATGGTTTGTTGAAACATGAGTGAAGTATTTGGAATGGGAGAGCCCACGGTAAGTCATGTGAGTCCAACCACTTATGAACCCACCTCACGAGCTCAGGAGAGTCGAGACAACATCTCAGTTACCGGTAAAGGCCGGTGCAGTTGCATTATTTGACCAAGTCAGCCGGTCAGATATTGAGAATAAATAAATGATTTAAAATATTCATTAAATAATAATATTAAAATGTTCCCGCCTTTAAATAATGCTAATTTTGGTGGCCGTCTTAGCTGTCTTTTTGGAGCCATTTCCTATGGGCTACGTCACCTTTTTTGCCTTTATTCCTTACCAAATCCCGCCAATTTTTTCACCTCTATTATTAAATGTATATAAATAAAATAAGAGGTGCACTGTGGTGTATCGCGGGTAGGGGTGTTCATTTGGCCCGGACCGGCCCGACCCGGACCGGACCCGGATAGAC
>JAYMTF010002701.1:0-17289 GCA_036897485.1 Pelargonium nanum | reverse complement strand
AATTTGGTTTCCCTCCAAATATATACATTTACTAAAAAAAAAATTTTTTAAATTTTTTTATTAATTCCGGGTCAACCGGGTCAAACCGGTCCGGTCCGGACTGCAGCCCGGTATGCAACCGGTCTGGGTGCCAAACATGTTAATCCGGTCCAGGTCTATCCGGGTCCGGTCCGGACCAAATGAACAGCCCTACTAGCGATATGACATCTCCTTCGATCAAGCCTTGAGTACTAGAGTTATCAAACAAACGCTGCATTATTTATAATAGACAAGCGTTGACCTGAGCTACATGGATGATGGCCCATCCTCTTCCCTTACTGAAATTGAAATCCAATAATTTGTGGAAGTGTTGTTGTTGAGTAGTAGCAGTTGTAGATTACATGTGGTCTCTCACTCTCCTCCCACACATCATGTGGCTCTTTGTGATGCCATTTGTATATTATAACATAAATGCTCTCTAAATCTTAATATCAAGTCTCTTTCTCTCCTATATTTTTATTCAATTTAATATTTATTCATTTATTTTCTTCTTTCGTGTCATGTCGGCTAGGCTACCATGTAGCTCATGGTTATCGAAACAGCCAAAACTTGCCTCCCTTTGCCTTTTACTATTTTTTTTCTATATCATGAGGTTTTTTAGCGAGCCCGCAAACTCGCGGTTAGCATTTTTAAGCCGTTTTACCACAAGGGCGGCAAAGCTCTTCTTAACAAATTTTAACGCATTCGCGTTCATTGAGACTCGAATTCGAAACCTCAGGTTAAGCTGGGGCAACCCCTTATCAGTTGACCCACGCGCTTGGTGATATTTGCTATTTACTTTAGTTGTAAAGTTATTATTCATGCTAAGATCAGTTGTTTTACCACATATAATATAGTATAGTGACATATATATTTTACCACTTAGTTACTAAGGAGTTACATTATTGCATAAACAACATATATTTTGATTCTAGGATTTCGATTGAAACTTTAGTTATATATCCATCAAATTTAACCATTGTGGTTAGTCTTTTAATCCACGTGCTAGAATAAAGTGTGTCAATAGTTGAATTTGGGTTCTTCAATCTTCAGGTTGAAAGTTGAGTCTTAATTCTTAATATGACTACCTCTTTAGATTTTGGAATTGGATCATGGGTTATGAAACGCACTATTAGATAGAAGTACAGGGACGTTTGCCTGAAAATTCATCTTTAAATGTGAAAATAAGATATTTTCTGTCATGAGAATTGTAATGACCATTACCTTATTTCGAGAAAATTTGAGAGAGAAGAGAAAGAATGTAGATAATGAAGAAAAGAAGTCTCATTTTCTCTTCAAGGCAAAATGATATTTATATTTACTAGCTATGATGTGTGATTGGTCGATGGAGATGTAGAACCCAAGGTGAGATAATTTTCAACTTCTAAAATGTCTGGTTGGAAATAGAGACCTCCACTTGCCTTAGGGTAAACGGTTGATTGCAACTTTGTCCTCGTGTGATCCCGTCTCGAAAATGAGAGTATTGGAGACACAACACTGAGAAGTATTGAGGTGGCGAGGAACTTGTGAAACGATGGACCAATGTTGTGGAGCAAAGTCTTACCTTATGTCCTCAAGGCAAGCCTTACTTGGCCAACCTCAAGGTCTTTTGCGTGTATCTAGACATTACTCGTGAGGTCTTGCCTCATGGTTGTCAAGGTGAGCCCAGTCTGACTTGCTTCAAGGTCTTGAACAATCGCTCACATGTCTGAACGAACGTTCATACATAAAAAAGATTCTAAATTCGTATATATTTTGGAACATTTTCTTTATTAGTTTGTGTGAAAAGCTTAAAGAGATTAGTGTAGACCAACTCTTTAAGATTGATATTTTTTTAACCAGTTTGAAGAAAATAGTAGATTGTGAAATGCAACTTGTGGACGTAAGCAATAAGGCCAAATCAGGTATATAATTATGTGGGTTTTATTTTATTTTCTTGATTATATTCCGTTCATTCACATATTCATAATTTAATGATGATCATAATGTAAAATTTTCACATGCGTAGTGGTGTGATAAGAATTTTTCGGTGGATTAATCTTGACAACTGAAATTCTTGATTGAGATTTTGGCCCAATTCAGGTTCTTTGAATCAAGACATACTCGTTTTTGAGGCGATTGATTTAGGTATCTTTCATGATGACGTTACATATGAGTACATATATATGTTACTCAACTTTTGACCATATTTTAAAGTATATACTAAATTTAGAATATATACACACACATATAATAGCATAGCATAGAAATGATAAATTGCAGCAACTTCTTTACACGGTGATGCTAAACTTTAACAATAAGTTGAACCATAAAAATATGGAAATTAAATATATAATTAATGTTTAAGGATTGAGATATGAAAAGTGGAAACAGAATAATTGAATAGCAGACAATAATTGGCAAGTTGGGGGCTCATTGATGATAGGTTGGCAAAATAATAGCATTAAAATCTCCTAAAAGTCAATAAGGCTTTGCTTCCACAACGCCGTTCTTTAAGATCTACACCAATGACATAACAAATTAAAGCCCTTTAATTGCCTCTATTTTACATTTATCAAAGGTTTTTGTCCACGGTATAAAGTGAGATATCGGATTTGTGGGGTGAGGTCTAGGGTGATACTTTTTTTAGGAGTGAAAAACATTGTTACTTCAAGTATGTTGTCCCGTTGCTGATAAAAAAAACATTTATCAAAAGTTTAAATTCTTATACACCTCATTAAAATTTTGAAAATAATCATCAACAGTTAATTATGAACTGTATTATTGAAAAACCTCTAATTACATATGTGTAGACTATTAATTGCCTCCAATTTACGTGTATCAAAGGTTTAAATTCTTATGCTCCCGTTTAAATTTTGAAAATAATCCTCAACAATTAATTATGAAATGCTTTTATTGAAAAACCTGTAATGTCAACACAAGTGAACAATCATTATTTCGAACAAAATATGAACTTCGACCCTCAATATAAAAGTTCTTAAAAAGTTTCTCAGTTTCTCAAATACACGTCTAAGAATTTAGGAGCTCGGGCCCGGATTAAAGACCCAATTACTCAAACTTGGTTGTAAGAACGATAACTCTTTCACCTTAGAAAACGATATGTTGCGAGTTTAGCCTGAATTAATTTAGGTTATTTGCAAATGAAGTTAAATACAAGATATTAAGATTAAATATAGTTGTTGGACTCAAAAATCAAAATCATGGATTCCCATGGCTCATTTCAATTCCAGTCTCCTTAGTAGCTCTTGACTGTTCTACATTAAATAAATAAATAAATAAATAGTACGTATAAGATTATAGTAATTTATATATATATATATATTATATTGGTAATGCTTCAATCCAGAGACTCCATTCCAATCCAGTGCTACTCCAGCTCAGCTCCATCTCCATCTCCACCTCCACCTCCACCTCCATCTCCACCACGTGCGCTTCTCGGTGGCTGAGTTGGTGCTTCTCTTACAATTTATACATATAAATATGCATATAGGTATATAAATCAGTGAGAGATAGAGCTGCCAAACTATATTGAATCCATATGAATTGAATCTGTGCTATTATTGGATATCCATTTATATACATTTGGATCCACTCACTATTTATATCTATCTATCTGTTCATTATACAAACACAAACAAACAGATTTGGATTTGGATTTGGTTTTGGATTGATTCAAAATCAATATCATTGCGACTCGACAGCATTTGATTTGGTTTTGAGATTTATCGTCGATCCTCCATTGTTGTTGTTGTTGTTGTTGTAGCTATGGACAAGTACGAGATGGTCAAGGATTTGGGAGCCGGCAATTTCGGTGTTGCCAGGCTCATGCGTCACAAGGACACCAAAGAGCTCGTCGCCATGAAATACATCGAGCGTGGTCAAAAGGTACAATCTCTCAATCTTCATCTCCATTATCGATTTGTTTGTTTTTTTTCAAAAAAATTGATTCGAATTTGATTGCAGATAGATGAAAATGTAGCCAGAGAGATTATCAATCACAGATCTCTTCGCCATCCTAATATCATCCGCTTCAAAGAGGCATTTCCTCTTATTCTTCATCATTATGTTCCTTTCGATTTTTTTTGTTTGTTTATTCTTGTTTTGATTTGAAGATTAAATCAATTTTTGATTTCGCAGGTGGTTTTGACTCCCACGCATTTGGCCATTGTCATGGAGTACGCTGCCGGAGGCGAGCTCTTCGAGCGTATCTGCAGCGCCGGTAGATTCAGTGAAGATGAGGTCTGCTTTTCTCTATCTCTTGGCCTTCAAATCAATGACCAATTGTTTTGTTAACATGTACAAAACTAGTTCCTAAACTTAAATTACTAGACATTGTTATTGGTATTTGTTACTTGAATTTGTGTTGTTGATTTTGAATTCAAACTGTATTTAATATGAATCTAGGCCAGATACTTTGGAACAGGATGAGGTTAAGATACAAATGAAATATATAGCTTGCTAGAGTTATTGCCATGACGAACCAGATATAGTTCATGTACATATATCTTGACCACATCCTGTCCCATATTTCTTCAAACTGTATTTAATATGAATACAGCACTAGTTTCCAAACTTAATTCACTACATTGTTATTGATATTGTTATTGTCATTTGTTACTTAAATTTGTGTTGTTGATTTTGAATTCAAACTGTATTTGATACGAATCCAGGCCAGATATTTCTTCCAGCAGCTCATCTCTGGTGTTCATTATTGTCATAACATGGTATTATTTCATTTCTCATTTATCCATTTATTGCCATAGTATAATATTTTTTCGTCTTCTTCGTTAGCTCAAGTATTTCTTAATTTCAATCTGATTTTTCCAGCAAATATGCCATAGAGATTTGAAACTAGAAAATACCCTCTTAGACGGGAGCCCAGCACCGCGCTTGAAAATCTGTGATTTTGGTTACTCTAAGGTTTGACAACGCCCTCGCTTTCTCAATTTCTCAATTGAAGTTCAGTTTTATGCTACCTGTTTCTAATCTGATTCCATATTTCTTGTTTAGTCATCTTTGTTGCATTCGAGGCCCAAATCAACTGTTGGAACTCCAGCATATATTGCACCTGAGGTTCTTTCTCGCCGTGAATATGACGGAAAGGTAATCCCCTCGTTTTCGTTCTTGCTTTCAGATTTTATATTTGCATTGACAGTTGCATGTTCATTGTTCGATCCAATAGCAGCACAAATGAAGTAGGCTGTTTAAAGTGTTGGGCACTTCTTTGCTTTTATCTTTCTATGCATTTTTAAAGCATCCAGCAATTTCTTATTATAGTTTAGTACTTTAGTTTTCTGTGCCTTATTTAGAGGATCAAGTATAGTGCACATGCAGATCACATGGCTTACTCTTGGATATCCTTTTGTTTGTTTCTTTTATAAGGCTTGTGCATCTTTTTTATAACATGCAATAACTTTTTTAATGACCTTTTCAACACTCCACATGTCACATGTTTCAAGTAAGGCTCCCCACCAAAAGAGAGATTTTTCTAATTTCCATTGTTTCTAACTCATCATATATTTTGGTCGGTTGTCTTGCTTAGAATTAGATACATTTGCTATTCTTGATAAGACTGAGAGAACGATATATTCGGGCTAGACTTGCAACACATCACCAGCAAAATATTCACTATTAGTATTCCTATACCATCCATCTGATGTATGGCTTGCTGCTGCTCTGCTACCCAATTTCATTTGCTAGATGGTCAGATTATAAATTGTTGTAGAATGTTTTTTTTTCTGGGGGGGTATTGACTCTTATTGTTTTTTAAAACTCTGCTACCCATTTGGATATGCAAGATCCACAACTATTTCGACTCATTGGATTAGAGGGGTTGGAAATCAAGCACACTCAAGGAGTTAAGCAATTTTACTATGTGAAATGTTTCAACCATGGGTATAAGGGAAACCTTGGCCAGCCTGTCTTAAATCAGCTCAATCTTTTATTCTGATAGAACTCTTTGGTGCTCATGAGATATGTTTAATAAGTTTAGGCGCAGAGTTGTGTCATTAATGTAGAATTCCTGAAGTGCCGTATATATGCCTGTTTAAGTCTGGGCATCCATTGAAAGACTGGCTAGTTATCTGTTGATGCTATGTCAAAAAAGCTTGCTAAAAAGTTAATTTGGAAGCGAAGTGATTTGTAATTACACCACACAAACAGTATTTGATGCTTGATTACTGATGCATGCTCTTATAATTTTTAATATTGACTGCATGGACAAGATATACTGTTATTCAGTTCAAGTTCACTGTAATGACACAGAGCATGCAAGTATGGTTAACCTGTTATAAAACACGCAAACCTTTTCAGCTTTTCTTCGTTCTTTTCCCTACTAATTAAGTTTGTTTCCAACATATTTGTCTCGTTTCTTGCTTTTTGTGTAGTTGGCGGATGTATGGTCATGTGGAGTGACTCTTTACGTGATGCTGGTAGGGGCATACCCTTTTGAGGACCAAGATGACCCCAAGAATTTCAGGAAAACAATTCAGGTTATAGTCCTTCCTATTTCGCAAGAACACATGTTCCCTCATTTCTTTGCTTGGCAATATACATATTCATCTATGCTTTTTATTTCCTTCTGCAGAGAATAATGGCAGTTCAATACAAAATCCCTGATTATGTTCACATATCTCAAGATTGCAGACACCTTCTATCTCGCATATTTGTTGCAAATTCATCCAGGGTACATCTCATTTCTTCCGTCTTTTATTTCCCTCTTTCTTGAATGAGTACATAGCATTCTCATATTCCCCATTCTGTTTTAGTTTCGCAACTGTGCCATATCTCAAGAGTTTATGCGAGTATTTGAAGCAAGCTAACTTATTGTCAGGACTAAGAAACTTCTTGAACCTTTTTGCCATGGTTCACATTTGAGCTGAGATGCAGTTCTGCCCCTCTAGTTTGCTCGTTTTTGCTAACACCTTTAGGTTATATTAATGCCGCGTGGAGAGTATAATGCATCTGGTTCTGTGTTTCCTATACAATAAACAACACGTCTCTGACTTTATTTGGTGACAAACACGATCCTAGTGTTACAGATGTATTAGGATTTAGTTTATATTCTTGTGAGCTTCATTGGTTGTCACAAGGAAAATTATACATCTTACTAGTTGAGCTGAGCTTCATATATAGATCAAGTTGCTAATCTACGCAATATAACTTCCAATAAGTTCAAAATTAATCAACCCATTTGAAAAGAAGTCTAGCTAGAATATCCAGATATTGCTTTGCTTAGATACGACATGACACAACTTCTTCAATGAGATGATTTTGTTACAGCTCTTTTGCTTTCATTTTATTTCAGTTATTACTTTAGCATCTCAGGGATAAAGAAGCACTTAACATCTAGTTTCCTTGATTTTAAAAACTCAATACTTGATGGGGCTGACAATTAAGACTCGAGCCCACGGGTACCCAGAATCCGGCCCACATTTTTGCAGTCCGTGTCACATAAATTAGAGCTGACTAATTTTTGGGTCAGGTCGGGCTTGCCAATGAAAAATGTGGACCAGGTTGGGCAACCACACACTTTCTATGTAAAACCGGCAACCTGTCCAAAATCCCCCACCTCTAGGGGAACGGGTTGGGGTTGCGTCTTTCAAACCGAACTCAATCATGCAATGAGAATCTCATTTGATTTTCATTCCTGAACATAGCTTCTAAACCAAACGCTATCTAAATCTCTTCTAACCCTTTTGTTTGTCTGTTCGGGCTTACAGAGAATCACGATCAAGGAAATCAAGAACCACCCGTGGTTCTTAAAGAACTTGCCTCGGGAGCTAACGGAGTCAGCTCAAGCCATCTACTACCAGAGAGACAACCCAAGCTTTTGTGTGCAAAGTGTGGATGACATAATGAAAATAGTGGGGGAGGCAAGAAGCCCACCTCCATCATCAAGGCCAGTGAGAGGGTTTGGTTGGGGAGCTGAGGAAGATGAGGAGTGCAATGAAGACTTGGAGGCTGATGTAGATGAAGAAGAGGATGAGGAAGATGAGTATGAGAAAAGGGTCAAGGAGGTTCATGCAAGTGGGGAATTTCATGTCATCTAATTCACATTCCCAATCTCAATCAGTCATCTTCCAAGTCTAAGATATGTGATTCTATATTTTAATTTTATGTGACATTAGGAGTCTTATATATTATTACTATATTGTTATTGTTGTTGTTATTAATGTGTATGTATCATAGGGAATAACATAAACAGCTGTTTCAGACTCAAAATTGGGTATTTCAAGTTTCAACTGTGAGGTATTGGGATGGTCTAATTTGGCTTATTTTTTTCATTAATATATTATATTGCTTCTTCAAGGACTTGAAAATCTTGTCCACTTGGTTACTTATGAGGATATTTAAATTAGGTTACATACTCTTACTCAATCCACAAGTACAGCAGGCATTATAAATAAAATCTATGGGCATCTAAAATTTGATATGAAGAGGGAAATTGTGGATCAGGCCGGGTCGAGTTTCCCAATAAAATCGAACTGCACAACTAGCCAATGCCTCGTATAACCAACATTTTGTTCTACACATCTACATTGTATTCGGGAACCAGCATTTCATTCTAAATTTGATTAAAATCATATGTTGGATAACTTTTAAATATAGATTTGGCTCAAATCCAATAGCTATATAGAATTGGAAATATGCCTCCAATATGATATTTCAAATGACAAACATTGTATATTGTATCTGTATTTGAAATACAACATTTCAAATTCCAAATGAACGATCATAATTTCTTACTAAATATATTTCGAAACAAGATCATTGTCCAAATATGAGCAAGTAAATGCAATGATCAATGAAATAGTAGAAGCAACCCAAACCAACAAGTATAGAGGACAAAACTACAACCAATGTCCAATTCAGAAATATTGCATTGTGCATAGAAAACAAACTCAAGTCAGAGAACTCCTTTATAGAGGTAACATCAAATTCATGAACAAAAAAACATAAAATTACATTTTCCTTTCTGCCACACAAGTAGCCACCTAAACTAATACTCATTTTCAACTTTGTAAGGACCATGGACATCAATGCCTCAGTGTCAAGGTTCATATATTTACTAATAATAATACCAAGGCATGAACAGAATTTTCATTTTAGTCAACAAAAAAAGTGGAAAGAGGAAAAATTTACATGTTTGCATTACCAATTCAAGAGAGAGAGGTCACTCAGTGAGATATGGGCAATATACCCCACTGATGCAGGAAGCCCTCGCCGGTGGTGACTTCTAGGACCAATAGAACCAGCACTGCAAGCATTGCTGCTCTCCCGTTCCAAGTTTCGGCACTTTTCGTCCATCCCCATTCCCACACTGTAACGGGCGGAGGTAGCTCCTTGCGTTTCGAATCATACGTTGCCAATAATTCTTCGACACTGCCAAGTGGGACTAAAGACTGCAGACCAAACATTGATTTATGATCAGACTACATAACATAACATCAAGATGCAATATGGGATACAGCATGGCATGTCACGAAGAAAATGGGAAACTACAATAAGAAATGTCGAAACAATCCATTTAAGGATATGCTGACTGAATAATAACGGGGTAAGGGTATTCATATTCCAGTCCGTACTGGATTTTGCCAAAATGGGGACCGGACCAAATGAGTCTGAATAGATTTGGTTCGGTCCTTTGTAAAAGATTCTGGTCCCAGTCTACATCCGGTCAGACCTATAAATCATTATTTATTTTTATTTTATTCTCTAACAATATAGATTTTTGTATAATTAAAAAAATCACCACTTTTGGTACAATCCACCAATAATTGCTCACCCAATTAGCTCAAATTATAATTTATATTTTTCTCTTAAACAAAGTAAATTTGTAAAATAAAATTAATTAAATGCGGTCCAACTGGTCCAGTTCAGGACCCATTAGAACCCGGTCCAATCTTGACCAGTTGAACACCCCTGAGAACGGGAGCTTAATATGGGATAGCCTTGGCAAGTCAATGCAACAATCCAAAATTCCAAATACTAGTGCAAACCTATTCTTAAAACAGATTTGTATGAAGTGAAAAATACACAGATGGCATGGTAATGCAGCAACCTTTTATCAAATTTTGGAAATCTATAGTACACATAAACCTAACAGTAACCGCAGACTAATTATAATTAATTTGTGCAAACAAAGTGTCACGATCTATCATATGATCAAACCGTCAAACAAGAAAAGGAATTTATTGGTGCATTCACAAATCATAATATTGACTTTCATGAATATCTGAAATGTTTCCAAAAGGATTCGCTGTAAGAATGCTGATTGTATAATGTTTGATAGAGTCATGTGAACCAGCCACAGCTAATTATCAATAGAGAAAACACTAAACAATGCATGTTAATGTATGTTGAATAAAGTTTTCTTATGAAATATTAAGGATTAGAATAGTTACTTCTTTCTTAGAACACTTTTATTATTATTTGTGATAATAAGTACTTCTACTCTTTGGTATTTATGAAGGTACCTGTCGGGCTTCAAGATTTGAGACGGCCATAGCTCCAACATATGGTAGACTCTCGATCACAGCATCTGCCAAGTCTGAAATGAAGGTCGGTTCACACCCCAGTGCAGGGACACGTCCCCATTTTTCTATGCCAGATTTTAGAGCCAACTCCTTGTACTCAACATCAATTTCTTCTAAAGTCTCAATGTGCTCACTGACAAAGCTGAGAATCATTAAACGTGAAGTTGAGTTAATAATTAGAATATGCATCCTGTGACCCTCCAGTAACGCGAAGAAAAGATTTCTATCATCATATTATTAGTTATTGCAATGATGTCACATTATTTGTCATTAGTTACCTTATTGGGACAGCCAGCAGACTTTTCACTCCTCTTTTCCCAAGCTCAATGATTGTCTCATCTGTATATGGTTTCAGCCATTCTACAGGCCCGACTCTACTCTGTATGAACATTCATATTCCACAAAGTCGTGAGGACAATATCATGCAACGAATTAAGAAAGTTCAGAATTATTTAACTTTCAATTTCACAGCCTTATCTAGAAAGCTTACGAATTACTTGGCTGGAAGTAAAATCTTATGACAAGTCAATGCAAATAGCCATCAACCTATCAAAATGCCTATGCCACAATGATTCGACCACTTGGATGGAAGCATTGTGATGAGGGATCAAATCTCGTGGACAACAGTCCATTCATGTTTCTTGGCCTCTAGGGGATGACTCAGTAGTTCAAGACACACACTTCTCTAGTAGAGGTTGTGGGTTCAAGTCTCATTGAATGGGGTAGGGAGGGATTATAGGAAAAGGGAAGAGCTACCCATTGGGCGAATTTTTGAAAGAAAAAAAAACTGCTTCAGCTTCTATAATTTGTCTTTATTTCCATGTGTATAGAAATAAAGTGCTCAAACAAGTCAACGCAAACCGTCATCAACCAAGGTTAGCTGTCATGCTTTTTCTTTGTTTACAAATACATATCCCCAGCGCATAACCTAAATTAATTCTCATCGATTAATAACTATAAATAAAAATACAAGTCTACTTCACTAAATGCTACTCAGAAATATGGAAGCACCTGATAAGCAAGAGTGTACGCATTATTGATCTTTCTCTTCTCCAATTCTTCCATAATCAAATCCACACATTCCTCCATCTCTGCCTTGTACGGATCACCAGCCTCTTCGACATACGCAAGTGGCACCCCATGCGCACTAAAAAATATTACAACCTACAATCCACATTCAGAATTATATTTGCTGATAGTTACAAAAGGATAATAGTAAAATACAATATAACATAAAGCTTGAATCATGAAATTTAGAAGTAAACGAGTTTAAAAGCTTGTAAAGTAACAAGAAAAGAATTGAACATGAACACTGCTGACTAAAGATAGCAACATGTAAAATTGTATGCATGAAGAAGACAGTGATGCATGACCTCTTGGCCCACTGTCTCCTGAAAATTTACATTGTATCTTACCCAAACATTTCAATTCAAAGCCAATGCTTCTGCCAAGAAATATATAGATTGATAAACCTAAAATAATCAATTGATTATAAAGCAATATAACCTAATTCAAATATTCAATCAACAAGGGCATGTAAACCATAGATGGGTACAGTACCTCCTCAGGATTATCAAAACTGTTTAACTCCTTTTCAATTAAATTTGTCATGGCTGTTATGTATCCTTCACGCTGATACCAGGAAGGTATTACTGTATGTTGCATGTTGACGAGATATTCGTCCTCCCTGATAAACCAATTAATTTTAGATTAGTTGATCGTATACTAAACTTTGAAATCATAATAGGGGCAATAGCAACATTTGTTATTTACATACCGGAATATGCCCTCCAAGAGTCGGAGGCTTGAACCACTAGTTGATATCGAAAATTGTGGATAAAGTGGAAGCACGACAAGCCGTGTAATTCCATCTCTCTTTATCTACAGTATCCATCGAAAGCAAATAAATAAATCAACAATCAGATGCCTCAAATGACAAAGGCAAAGACCAAACCAATACGAGAAAAACAAGCAGGTCAGGCATAACCAGTGTCCAGTGACCTACATTTTTGCTGAAAGTGTAAGAATTTAGAAGGGGACAAGGGGTAAAAATGAGTATCAGGAAGCTGCTTGTTAAGCTCAAATGTCAATATGGAATGAAAAGCTATTGATCACTGGACATGAGAAACTAAAAGACCAGATACCTGCTCGATAGCTTCCTCTGTGAATGGATGCCAATAACGCATACCAACATACACCTTTGCTGGGACATTCTTTTCCCACAGGGATTTCCTCAACTCTTCAGCCTAAACAAAGCAAAAGATACCCAATGAAATGAGAAGGAGAAGACATGGTTTTCATGTAAAATAATTGTGCAATGCGCATCTGCTTCACAGAATCAGAACTTATTCTCAACTATCAGGTATGAAGCATAACTTTATATAATACCAGAGAACTTTGGTAAAACTAACTACATGTATAATCAAGGTGAAATGAGATGATGTAGCCCTTCCTACAAATCACAAGCATTAAACTATTCATATCCAAGAATGAAGCAACAGAGATAATGATGTGATACAAAAGAAACATATGCTCAGCTACAATTTCATGGTGGGGAATTCGATACAAAAAGAAAACAGAATTGTGACGATTCAATTAAAGTTTGTAGTGGCAGCTAAAGGAGCTTAAAAAGTTTTTGAGCTATCAGTTTGTTGTTTCTTCTTCTTATTACTATTTTATTCCTACAATTTAATTACCTAGCACCCCAAGAAACTTAAATAAATGGTTTTCTTAACATTATGCATCATAAATATATAGAGGCTACCAAGACAAAGCAAGTTAACAAATCATGCCTGCGCGTCAGTTATCCGTCGAAGAGGAGAACCACCACCAATGGCGGCATAGCCTTCTTTGCTCTTTGGTGCCCTAGCAACAGATATAAATTGAGCCAACGGTTTTTGGAGAAAACGAAATAATCTAGGAAGCCGTATAATATCCTGCACAATCAAATAAAATCAAAAGTAAAATGTTAAGGAGTGAGCAAAATAGATGTCAGTATTAATGATTGATAAGTCATTTAAGAATTTGCATGGCAAGATAAAATAAATAAATAAAAAAGGTCTTGCGAGACACACTAAACACAAAGGGGAAACCATGTTACCGGATCAGCAAAAAGATTGAACAAGAAAGGCTGCACATCTTCGAGAGTCTCTGGACCCCCAAGGTTGAGCAATAAAACTCCTATATGTTCACCATCTATAAGAGGTGTATCAGACACATCCTGAGTGTTTGAAGTCGCCAACGCTCTCAAAGGTAGCAAATTCCTATTGACTGGTTGTTTTGGAGGAATAGATTGTACTTCGGACCATCTTGAGGAATATTTGGCAACAATGTAATTTTTTGCTATATTAGAATGAAGACAAGCCTCCACTTGGGACCCCGAACAAGTATAAACCCTCTTGGAAACACACAATGCTCGTGGCAACAGCCTGTGATAGGAAGAGTATAGAAATATATGTTAATCCCATTGAAAAATTCAAGATGAGAAAAATCACAAGGTGGGCAATAAATGACCATTTAGGTAGCTCGATAGTAATAATTACGAGGTATGGCAAAGGAACTGAACAAGGGAAGCCCATTATATGCTATTAAGATAGTGTTTGGAATAATAATTTTGAAATGGAAATGGAAATGAGTTTCCCATTCCAAAACCATTTTCATGACCAAAAAGCCTTCATGCAAACACGATATTGGAATCTCATTCTCATTCCAATTCTTCACTCCCATTCCTAAACAAAATTACAATCCAAACGCTGCCCAACTCCCTTTCATTTAAAGCTACTTACTCCTGATTATTGTATAACAAAAATCATGAGCTTGAACTCAACTTTTCCTAATAAATCAATTGACTGAGATTGGAAATGAGATTCCCATTTTCAAAACCATTTTCATGCCAAAACACCTTCACACAAACACGATAAATAGGGATCTCATTCCCATTCCTAAGCAAAAAGTTATAATCCAAACACTTCACTTCACTGCACAAAAATCATGAGCTTGGCCTCAGATTTTCGTAATAAATCCAGAGAGTACTAGATGTGTTGGCCTCAGCCCTGGGTTGCAAATTGCACAGATCAGATCACCAGCTTGAACCCATGCAAACTGAGTACAAAATTCTGATAAAGATCCAAACTTTTATCAACCAAGAACATTTCTAGCAGCAATTAAGAGAAATAGAGAGAGAAAACTCACAGAGGGAGCTTGGGGGTAGTGATGTGAGTGTGAATACGAGCGTTCATAGCTTGATGATTCATGGATTATATGAACACAAAACCCTGATTCCAAACCAAACCCACACAACAATAACCATCAAAATCACAATTTGAACATGACAAAATGCAGAAACAAATATAAAACTAAAACCCAACTCACAGGTCTCTGTAATTAGCAAAACGAAAAGCAGGAGGAGCTCAGAGAGAGAGAGAGAGAGAAGAGGCGCAAGGACAATAATAGTTGTATTTATTTACAGCACCAACCAAACCAAAAACTGAAGTTGCAGCAGAGAGAGAGAGAGAGTGAGTGTGATATTTATTGTTTTGTTATTTTGGAGAAATGAAGAAAATGAAAAGAGTCTCCAGATAAATGGGAAAACGAAAGGTAGAGCAAACCAAAACCAGAGACTCTGTTTTAGCTGGAGCTCTTCTCTTCCAATCTTATCTCTTATTTTACTACTACTACTGCCTTCCATTTTTTTCTTCTTTATTTTTCTCGGTTGGGATTTGAACAACAAATTATAGGTTGCTGCTGATGCTGCCCAGATATTCATTTTTAAATATTTCTCTTTTGGGCTTCAGCCCAGCCCATGTATATTTCCCAGAATGTATGTTTCGAGCTGCCAATTTGGACCCGACTCAAGACCCGATCCACATTTTTTTCGGGTTCAGGTTGCATATATTGAAATGGTCTTTCTGGACCCGAACCCGATTTGAAACTCAAATTGTCATATCTAGTTCGAGTAGATGAGGCAATTAAGGATTTGGGTCGGTTGAAAACGTTTAATATGAAAGGAATGCGGGTTGAGTTTGGTGCTGAGATGGTTTATCTGACCCTACCTGAACTATTTATGAATAAAATAACATTTTACTCTATCCCGTGGTCTGGTGTATTTTATGAGACCTAAACCTGATAACTTATGGGTCGGATTTTAGATGTCTAACATGTTTTTATTCAAATTATCAACTCTATCAAGTGAGGAAGACTAGTCATTTGGAGTGAAGTTATGGAATCTAAAGTATTGTTGTTTTGAGGATTAGAACTTGTTACGAAACATTAAATGCTTATTTGGTAACTCAATTCTCAGACATCTGGTGTATTGTTTGATAAAATATGATCTCAATAAAGATTTGTAAAAATATTTTCATGAGATATATATATTCACAAGCATATCCAAATTATAATATAATGTAATTCTTGCTTGTTCCATACAAAAAAAATTGTAATGAACTCTCGTTATAAAAAATATATACATACATACATACATATATATATATATATACATATCACTTGAACTGTGCCAATAACTTCTAACACAATATGTTTAAATCAGATCAACTAAAAGCACTCAGGAATGTTTCTTCCCAAAAAAAACAACCGATATCACGTAAAAAAATCAACTCAACTAAAAATTTCTAACTATTGCAATTTTACCCTTAAATGAGTGAAATATTAAATGTATTACACGACCCATTCAATAAGACAAGTTAGTCAAGTCAAGTAGGTTTATCCCGAACACCGACACAACAACAATTAAGTAAAACTCAAACCTGTTTAAATTCAGGTCAAGTCACGGGCATGACCCAAATTGCTAGCTATATCCACATAACCTAAACATTGAGGTAAAATATGTCTTTCCCTATGTAAAATTGAAGTTGTAGGCTGTAACTATAGCACCAAAAGAGGTACAACAGCAAACCATCACACACATATTTTCAAAAAAATCCAGATTAACAACTCTAGTAGCTCACCTCTATATATATATATTCACCAACACTCTATCACAACTAGCAATAAACAATACACCACCTGCACTTCAAAAACAAAAACAATAACTTACTACTTTGACAAATTTTGGAAGACCTCTATTGTTGCATGGTCAATCACTGAAATCCATGCTTCCACTGCGGGAACTGCTGGCATTGCGACTGTGTATCGAGAGGCCCCTCATGTGGCCCGACACAGCTGAACCGTCCGATTTGTTTTCCTGGAAAAACTTCTCCCTCTCAACGTGTTTTGCGGGTGGAGGTGGAAGTGTGACAGCTGCGGGATGAGCACTGGCTTCACGTGATGGCTCCAAGTTTACTGGGCGTATAAGTGGGCGGTTTAGTCTTTCTGCTGGAATTGATGATCCGAGCAAGCCCGTAGGAGGCCGCTCTGTCACGTGCTCTTCATCTTCAGGCCTCGCACAAGCTTTTCCTTTTCGTAACCTGTGATGTTTTGCCATCAATCAAGAAGAGCTGATTCAAGGAAATGGAAAATGTAATAAAAGTGTGTAAAATCATATTTAGATGTACAAACAGTTAACAGTAGGGGTGGAAATTTGTGTTTGCGGGTGACGTTGAAAATTTAGTATCATGTTAAATGGGTCAACCTGAATACAACCCATTTATGAGCGGGTTAAAACAACAAGACACGGACCTTTAAATAAAGGAAAAATGGCCAATTTAGTCCCTGAACTATCCATAACGTGTCATTTTCGTCCCTGAACTATCAAACGAGCCAATTTAGTCCATAGGTT